>QVTG01000067.1:0-41012 GCA_013305925.1 Geotrichum reessii
TATTATTATTATTATTATTATTATTATTATTATTATTATTATTATTATTATTATTATTATTATTATTATTATTATCCTTGGCACACGTGACTACCACAGGTGCCAATGAACTTCTAGAGAGGACTGAAATCCTTCATATGAAGTATGAACTGTTAATTGTTTTTCATAACTATACTCAACCATAAGGGTACATACAGATGATAATTTTATAAACTTTACTTCTTTTTTTGTTTCTCTTTTAATAATCACTAAACATTGGAACAGTACACACTATTTTTTTTTTAACTTTTATATGAAAAAAAAAATAAACATAACTATAGAGTTTTTACTTTATACCATAAGTTTATGATCTTTCGGTCTAGACCTTTAACATAAAAACATCAACTGTGTCTAACTACATTTCTTACAAGCCACTGTTACCCCCAAAATTACAAGAAAAAAAAACAAAAAAAAAAAAAAACAAATAGGTATTTATTAACGATATCTGGCAGCCTGACTTTTGTAAATTTCAATCGACTACATATAACCACCTGCCTGTATTTACGATCGTTTGAGATCTAAAGGATGTTGTTACACAAAATATGATACGATAGATGGGAGATCTAGACACTACCAGCTCATGTGCACTCACAGAACAAGTGCTCTGGCTGCTAGCCATCGACAACCTCGTGAACAATAACATCTCTATACCATAATAGATGGTCAGTGTAAACTATATTGTAAACATTTGGCTACTAATGATTTTATAACAACTAATGGTTTTCAATTGCCGTGCTGCGAATAAGAGGGAATTTTTATTCATTTTTTTTTTCATTTTTTTTAAAAAAAAAAAAGCTGAAGAAAAGGAGATGTTCAGGTACAAAAAAAACAAAAATACGTAAACAAAAGACAAAATCCAAATAAGGTTTTTTTTTTCAATGCAGAACAAAAAAAAAAAAAAAAAAAAAAGAAAAAAAAAAAAAAAAAAAAAAATCAGATCATTTAAATATATAAAATTATGTTTTTTTTTTTTTTTGAAAAATAAACTTTTATTTTGAACCTCATTATAACCCTAATTTTTTTTTGAGACTTGAAACCTGCAGGATCCTGTAAACCCCAAAATTGTTTTAAACCTAGAATAGTAGTTAACCGTTGAGCTGTTAACAACATTGTGACCCAATTAACGAATTACCCAACGTAGGCAATGGTTGGGCCGTCTTTGCAATGAAGGTCTTAGAAACCCATAGCTAAATATCTTTGTTTATTTTTTTTTGTTTCATAATCTCAGGGTTTTCATCGGATGGACTCATAGTTTTTTGTTTGTATAAAGTAATTGATTTTTTAACCTAAAAGATTTAATTTTAAACGTTAACATATTTTTGAATTATGCTGTGAGTTTTTAGAGGTACAGAGACCCAGCCTTTCTAACCCAGACTTTTTAAAACATTTGAACAATACTGTTGTCATTTTTTTTTGTTTCACTGAATTCTGTGACAAATGCTGATTCACAAAAAAAAAAACAAAAAAAACAAAGTCAGAATTTATTATTACGAGTTTCTTACAAAAAGCTTTTTAAATTATTATTGCAGACCACTAGCAAAACCGAAAATCTCTTTTTTTTTTGCAAGTCATGAAATTCTCAAGATGAGGGAATTCACTCACTTCAAATGGTCAAAACGAAAAAAAAAGGGTCATACTTAAGACGAGTGATGAATTTTATTTTATTTTTTTTTTGTAAAAAAAAAGGTTTGAACAGGAATAAGACCCATCGGAGATTGAGCATTACTATTATTTTTTAAACACTGGGCCACACAAGAAAGCCGATGATATCTAGAACGCCTACAGCATATAAATCTTTACATATATAAAAAACAATAGATTTAACATATAAATTTTATTATTATTATTAATTTTTTTTTTTTGATTTTAATGTTCAAAAACTTTTGTACAGCCTTGAAAAACTTGATGTTTTATTAATGGTGGGCCTATATGTCTGGGTTTTAATCACTTTCAAAGTCTTACAGGATGTCCAAGGGAAGAAGGAGACATATAGGGATTTGACTAACCACAAAAAAAAAAAAAAGACTTTTTATTTTTTTTTGACATACTGTTAGGCGAAAAAAGAAATTTTCGCTTTTTTTATTTTTACGTTTTTTTTTTTTTTTTTTTTTTTTTTTTTTTTTTTTTTTGAAAAAAACATTTTTTGTACCACTTTTTTTTTCTACTCTAAGCTAAAAAGAAAATATGATTTAATTCTAATAACTGATATAAATACTAGATTATTTCTTTAACTTTCACTCTTTTACATTTTCTAGGATTTATTATCTCAATTCTATATCTACAAAGTCTTTATCAACAATGAGCCACTATAACACCTACAATTACACAACTCAGAGACAAATGGTTGGAACTGCCTACCAAGGACTCCCCACCATTAATCTGCAACAACAACATCAGCAACTATTATCTCTTCAAGAGCAGCCACACTCACAACAGCAGTGGAAACAATCTCCGGTAAGACCAGAGATTCTCAACCCTGCCATGTCTTACGCACCAACCTCTTATGATCCAACGGCCACTAACCAACAGTACAATTACCAGTACCAGTTAGACTCTTCCAGTTCCATGATCCCTCCTCAACCACAATATATTCCCTGGAATCAACCTCAATTGCCTCTACCAGCTCCTATTATCTCTCAGCAATTGCGTCAACAGCTACAACAACCCCAGATTCAGACTCTTCCTCAACATAGTCAGCAACAGCCTCGGATTGTTGACAATTCTCTTTTTGACAGCACAAACAATAAAGAACCACATTTTTTGTACTGCAAAAAGTGTGCTCTTCTGAAACCAGCTGTTGAATTTGCCAGTACGACGGGTTTTTTTAATAACAACTGCAAACACTGCAGAAATTACCGTCGCAAAGGCGAAGATGCTAAATCTGAGGCCGTGCAAGAAATTTACAGAGTGGGATCGTATGAACAGCTAAAAACTACTCTTGCTGAATGCATCCACACAAGAAGATTAAGAAACACACCACTAGTTTGCGTTCACTTTTATTTGGACCTTAATTTTGTTGCTGACAAAAATACCAAAGAAGTTATTGACAACCCAAGGTTTTTGACTCCTGAAGGCCGTAGCATGCTTGCAAACATGCTCATCAAAGAAGTCAAAACTGTGGATGCCTACTCTTACAATCACAGATCAACACGTGTATTCAAATCTGGAGAGACTCATAAATATCTGTGTTCTCAGAGCACTGCTTTACCTTGGAGACAAAAGAAAACTAAGGCTGCACTTGCTGCTGGTATTGTTGCTTACGGTGCTGATGCAGATCTTCATAATTGTGGTGGAACCATTTTGATCAAGTTTCAGTCTCCCGGACAATCTGATCAAAGGGTCTGCGTTGCATACTGTCACGATGTAAGTCATCCACCAAAAATTTCAAAGAAGTAAAAAAGAAAAAAAAAAAAAAGCTCATACAATTTTTATTGAATGAGATAAAATGTGAATGACTTATGTGAATGACGTGTATGTAACTATGATATTTGTGTATGTGTATATTTCTTACCCTTAATTAATTTTTTTTTGTTTATAGTGTTAAAAATAGAGTCTTTGCTCTTAATTTCATAAATTCCTTTTTTTTTTTTTCTACTTTTCACATGTTCTTTATTTTAATAATAAAAAAAAGAAAGATAAAATTTTAATTTATTGTAAGTACATATTAGTTAAACATTTGATGGCTTTAGCATTCGTTAATTGCAAGTTATGAACCTATTTTTTTCTTGTCATAAGAACACCAGAATGCACAAATTATGTATTTTTTCGTTACTGTATATTCTAATAACGTTGCCTTAATGATATACCATCATGCTAGATTTATTTGATATTAGATATTGAAAAACGATTATGATAAAAGCAATCAAAAAACTTGAAATGTATAGTGAACTTTTATGATTAATCTGAGTTTTACTTTTTGAAAATATGATGTTTAAATTTTATTTTTAAATATTCTTGTTCAGTTTTTTTGTAAACTTACAGCATCTAATATTTTGATAGCCATGAATTCATATAATTGTTTTAAAACATATTAAATAATGATGTTTTTTTTTTTTTTTGATTTTACAAGATCAAGACTGATTTTATCTAGTAAAAAACAACAACAACAACAACAACAACAACAACAAAACACAGGTTCAAGCCAACAAAAAGCGTTTGAAAGTGTATAAATATATGATTCGATATACCAAAACACTATGTTTATACTGATCTAAAATAAATTTTTATTTCAATTACAAAAAAAAATGATTTTTAATGTAGTTTGCGAATACTAAAATCATTTTTAACCAAACATTGCATATAAGCCTGTTGCTTTTTGAAGGAAAGTTCACTTTCAGTCTAACATCGAGATTCAAAAGTTAATACAAATCATAATTAAATACAACTTTTTTTTGTTTTAATTTGTAATGGTGATAGCACAATAAAAGCAACAAAAAGTTGTCAGTAATATTTCATTTTCTAAATTCAATGTTATTTCTACCAATCTACTAGGTGTAGGGACTAATTCAAAATGAATCAATCGAGCACTACCAATTTTAACCTTTCAACAAAATTGAGTTCAATATTGCAAATTCTTCGATATAAGTTTTTCACATAACTAATTTTTGTATTAAAAAACTAACTAAAATCAATTTTTGAAAAACATAAAAACAATTATTTTTATTTTATTATGATTTACATAAAAAACTGTTTTGTTTAGAGAAAAAAAATCTCAATAATACCAGATAGCCACTCAACAAGTAAAATAAATCTAGAATTTATCAAGATTGAACTGCAATTTTTGTAAATTTTTTTTCAGATAATAGTTTTACAATTGACAATGTGTAAATTGAATGAAAATAATTATAGAATTTTTGATTTATATTGGAATAGATATAACAAGCGCACTTGTTTTTGTCATTTGTTAAATGTTTTTAGTAGTAGTAACAACTTTATTTTTATTTTTATTTTCGCTTACTTTGACGTTATACTCTGATTAATATGAACCATATAAATGTTTTTTGAAATAGAAATAGTCGTTAAACTGATTATTATCTAATGAACACAGGTTTCATGTTAAGCAACCCAAAAAAATAAAATAAAAATAAAGCTGAGATATTTTAAAATTGTAAATTTGTTAACATGTACTACAGACAATTTAACATATTATAAAAATTAAAAAAAAAAGTCTACATTTTGAAAACAAAATCTAATATTACAAAGAAGCTAAACCCTTTTTCAAAAAAAAAAAAAAACAAGTGCTGGCAATGAATCAAAATGAGATTTCAATGAATTGCAAAATGATAATATCATAAAAAAAAGGGAAACTAGGATTGTTGTTAAATAATGCCAAACTTATTACTTGTAAAAGAATTTTTTGAGTATGATGAAAATCATTTTTATCATCAGTTTATTGCCTTATAGCCAATTATGGGCTATACATATAAAGAAATAAGTAAATAAATTAAAAAATAAATAGTCTGAGAAAAAGTATAAAAAAAAACTTTCAAAATAATTCAAAACTAATATCATATTAAATGTTTGGCTCAAATGAACTTAAGAATAAATGATTTATCAAGCAAAGCTACTAAAATTAGGTGACTTATCATTTTTTATACGTGTATATATATTTTTTCATTGAAACAGTTCATTTATTACTGATTATTGAATCTTAAAAAAAAGCAATAAGTTTGATAGTTTAGTAAAAATAAATCATATGATGATTACCTTTTTTTCATGTTTTTTCACAATAATTCAAATATAAACGACAAAAATTTTATTTATGTGCAAATAAATTGTATAATGATGATATTAACAACATTTGTAAGTTATTTTTTTTTTTTTTCATGTTTAAAAAATATGAAATACTATGACTACACATAATTTTTCAACATTTAGAGTCTCAGAAAGTGTATCTTTACTACTATGCTATTAAAAATAAAAAAAAGTATTTGAATGTGGAATCGGCTACAAAAAGTTGGAGAAAAAAAATGACGTTAACTAAATTAGAGTTAAGTAGTAACTGGTTAATAAAATAAATTTATTCATTTATCGTTTTGTTTATTTTATTAAATATTATAAGTTTTTATTTTAAACAGATATTTTGGTAGTTTATAATCTTTTTTATCATATATCAATACTTGATATTTTTTTGAAAATGAGACTGCAATTGATATAAGAAATTTTTTTTTCACTGATTCATGATTAAAAAGATTTTTTTGGAAGCATCAATATTGTTTTATTATTATTTTTTTATAAACAAAAACTGGAAACAAAAATTTTATAATGTAAAGAAAATAAACTCATGTTTTTGTTCCATTTTTTTGTATGAAAAAACTAAACCAGACTTAAAAGATATATTTGTTTTTATAATGTCAAGTATCATCTTTTTCAAATTGAAGTACTTTTTTATTTATTTATTTTTTTGGATTTTCTGACCTAATTCCAAACTTGGACAAGTGATTCACGTTAGTTAATCGATAGATCAGCACTGCGGAAAACTTAAACAAAGTTTTATACGTTCAAGAAAAAAAAATTGACAAGCTGCTTTCTTTCCGAGAAAAACAACAATATTGAGTTGTGCAGTTATTTTACGAGGGTTGGTGCTAAAAAGTTTGTATTAAAAAAACCAATACATGCTTCAATAAAAAAATATACATTTTTTAACCCTTCGTATGTTTGCAGGGGTTCCAGTTTTGTTTTTCTTGTTGAATAAGTGAAAAGTCGAACATGGAATTAATACAAAAAAATTGGTTCAAAAAACAAAAGATTTACTAGCATTACAAAATTCAATATATGAGTACAAATTTTAAAAATTTATTAAAAAAATAATTCTAAAATCAAGTATAAAACATAATATATCATGTTCTGAAAAAATAATCTAAGCTTTGTTTAATAGCCCGTATAGCAATTATCTAGATGGATTCAGATAACGAAAACTTGAAACATTGAAACGTTTTATGGCTCAAAAAGCTTTTAGTAAACATATTTGCTACAGTGATAAACATGAAAAAAAGATTAACAACGAGCAATCTGCGTTGTTCAAACGTCTCACTTTGATAATCGTTGTTTACATCAACCAGTAGGGGTTGTTCGGAAGTAACTCTGAGTTAACACAACAAAAAAAGAGTTTTTTTTTTCCCAGATTCACAGCATTGGGTTTCATTTATTATTTGTTAATTCTAGGGGTCCTTAAAAGTAAGAGAGCATACGTCTAACGGTGATCCATTTTTATGGTTGATTTTTTTTTTATCAACTTAAAACAATTCATGGTCGATCATTTATTAACCTTAAATCTTTTTTTTTACAGTATGTAACACGAGCCTTTCTAAAAATCAAAGTACTAAATCACTTTTGCATGTAATACCTTTTTTCCGACTAATATTATCATCTATCGTAAAAAAACAAAAAAAAAAATTGAAAATATTTTTTTCTAAATAAAACAACTGTAAAAAGGAAACAGTACTTTTTTTTTTGTATAAGTTGATGATAGGTGTGACACATTAGTGAATCGGACTGAAAAATTACAAATTTGAACTTTTTGAGTTTCGGTGCTTTTCAAAGCTGCTGAAATATACGCATAATTCAAGGATATATTTTGTGTTCAATAAAAAAATATTTGAACAAATTGCAACAGAAAATTTCCATTTTTTTTTTTTCAGTATTAAAAACCTAACATTTAATGAATGAGAATAATTGAATAAACAAAAATTTGCAGAAAATGAAACAAAACGTTTTTGTTTTGATAAGTTGAAACTTTTTGTTCTTGAAACTTGTAAAATAAAATTAATGACAAAAAAAAAACAGTACTAAAGATTTAACTGTTAAATACGAATAATTTTGAAACCAATTTTTTCTTTGTAACTGTTTTTGTTTTCAACGAAACAGATATCGATTTTCTAGTTATATAACCTAATGACACGTTGTGATAGCAGACTTTTAATCAGAAAAAAAAATCGGCTTTGTCTTTAGTGATCATTTTTGATCTACGTATATAAAACAGGATCAAAAAAAAAAAATCTGGTATAAAACAGGTTAAAAACATAGTTCTTCTTTCAATTACGGTTAAAAGTAAAACTTTTCACAGTCAGTTAAGTTTTTTTTTTGAGATTGTTTTTTCATATAGTAAAATTGAACCAAAAAAAACAAAAGAGAGTTAAGCATTTGATATGGTGTAGCGCTAAACCAGATGTACATTTTTTGAGTTATAGAAACCATCTCTTGCCAAAACCACATCATGATTGTTTTTACCTAAAAAAAAAAAAAAAACACATTTATTTTTGAAAAAATATTTTAAACATTTTTTTGATTTTCAACGCCGCAAAAACTTCATTACTGTAAAAATAACAACAAAAGCTTTGTGATGGTACAGTTGTTGTACTATAGAGCCTACTTTGTATTTATAAGTAGCCTAATCATTCAATTTTATTTTTGTTTTTTCAAAAAAACTTCAACAACACTAAAACAAACAAAACAAAGAAATCATATAGATTTTTTTTTTCAAAAACTGAAACAATATCCACAAACATATTTCAATGTCTTCTAATCCAACCGTACTCAAAAAACCGTTGAGTAATCAGATTTACACTGCAACATTCAACTACTATTTCCCAACAATAGGGAAACTTTTGAAATATCATTTAATTGATCAGAACTATCAAATTCTTGTAATTGGTCCTGTTCAGTTAATAAAGAAATCAATGGCTAACGCAAAAGCTTTTGTTAAAAGTCTTTTGGATGTTCATGTTGGATACTACAAAGCTTTAAAAAAGGCCTTGTCATAAAAAGTATATAGTTTGTTATCATAACATAATTTATCGGTTTTCAATATATTTATATTTGTATACTATATAATCATATGCTTATAAGCAATGTCTACAACTTTTTGATTTCTGTATACTTGAAAAAGAAGAAGGGGGAGGGGAGCACTGATTAGGCGTGTTATGTAGTACGAAATGCAGCATCGCAGTTATCGACCGTGACAATGGTTAAAAAAAAATAGTAAAGCAAAACAGAGTCCATTAAAGATTATATCGAGTTATTTATTATATCTGCTAAACAATAATGTTTTTATTTTTTTTTTTTTTTTACCTGCCAATTTACTCAATATATAGTTATTAATGTAGACTGACCAGACTTAATATTTCCAAAAATACATACATATATTGACAAGAAATATGCACAGATTCTTATAATTTGTTTTTTAAAACCAATCACCGGCGTCCGCCTGAAGTGGACGTTAAAAGTACCTTCTTCCTACCCTTTCGACCAGCACTACCAATGTTGTTGTTCGCACTAGTCAATGCTGATAAATCGGTCCACTCTAGACTGTGTTGAGTACCTTGTGACAAATCATAAAGATCATCACTGTCTTCATTCAAAAAATAGGGATCATTTCTGACATCTGGCACACGGGTACCCCAAACTGTCTTGGTTAGTCTTGGTTTGACTGTTTCCACAGAAACAGCCCCTGTTGCATCACCACTGTCTGACCCAGTGCCGGCCAGCACAGGCGTCTGCACAGGCGGCAAAGAAGGTGCCTCAAGCATGCTTCGTTTATATTCTTCCTCAGCCGCCGCAGTCCCCTCTGGGAACCCAGAATCACCACCAATGTCAATTCCAGACTCACGCAAAAGATTCTCCCGTAATTCTGACTTTTCTTGTCGCTGAATACGCCTCGCCTGTGTGTTCTCCCGCTTCTTCTTGTCGGCTTTGAGACGTTTGCGCTTGCTTAATTCCTTCCCGTACTGATCTAACGTAGATTTTGACATGTTGGAAATGTTCCACCTGCACTCAATAAATGCAATTTGCGTACCAGCAGGAATGTTTCCCATATATTTTAAACGTTTTTTAAGATCATCATTGATGTAGTTGCCAAACACAATGTTGTCAACTTTGACAACAAACGAGCTGGGCATAGTACTGTACGAACCTCCATACTCAGTACGAAGAAGTTTAACGTCAAGTGGAGCTAAAAAGTATTTGATATCAGAGTCAAAGGCAGTTTGATAGTAGTAATATGCGGTATTATCATCAAAATGGTCCGTTGTGACAGTTTCTTCGTGTTTGTGAGATGAACCAAGTGACAGCAAACTAAGCGCTTGGGCCTCTTCTTCTTTGAAAATTTCATCGGCTTCAAATCTATGCTTTTTAACTCGACTGATAGCTTGACTGTGGTATTTTGCTAAAGCTTGATCCTGATACAGGGCAAGTTCTTCGTTACGCTGAGCTTCCAATTCACTGAGCTCACGATCGAGTTCCTTAAAAATGTACTCGCGAGAACCCTTCACCAACCTACAATATCGCGAAAAAATGTTTTCATCCTTGATCGTCGGAACCTCTTCAAATGCCCGCTTTGTGACCAGTGAATGGTCAGCGTTACTGCTGATCGCACTTAGCGGCACGGAATTAGCATTGCCTTGCGGACGAAACATCAAGTTTAAGACAACATCTTGACCCTCTTTTGGTAACTCAAACCGCTCATCAAAAAGCAAAAATGAGACCGGTTTCACACGATCTGGTTTGATATCATCTGAACACAAAGGGCATTCTACCACCAAAGGTTTTTGATATTGCTGCTGTAATTGATGTGTTGATGGGTTGTATCCAATACTTACGCCGTTGTACACCGAAACCGCAGAAGCTGATGGAGGAGTCAAAGAGGTTGATCCAGTCACCGACTCCACATACCGGATTAAACAGGGCAGGCACATAATGTGACCACACTGCAACATACGTGGAGCCTTGGGAATATCCTCAAGACATATTGGACATGCTGAAGGGCGCGCAAGAATCCGCATTACGCGTTCCATGGGCACCGGAATATCAGGATCGACTAATAACGGCGAGTATATTTCTGGATCGCGTGGATCAAGAACAAAACGACAGGTAGTGTTGATATAAGTAGTCTTATCAACAGGTGGATGATGACTACTAATAGAGTAGATATTATTACTTTGCGAATTATTGGAGTTAGAGTGGTGGCCGCCAGAAGATGGCCGTTTTCTCGACCCTCCACTGTTACCACCATCTTCGCGACGGAATGAAGCGTTTCTAAAGTTATAATTCAGACTTGGCTGATCAAACATATGCGTCAAAGATATTTGACCCTTACGGTTCCGATGAACCAGTTCAGCTTCGTCAATATAGTCGTCCAAATTCCACCTGTTGCCACCAGCATTAATATGGTTATGTTTGTTGTTGTGTTGATGATTAGCTCTGCGGCGAGACGGCTCCTGTTGTTGACTAGTATTATTACGAAGCTGCTGATTCTTTTTATTGTTTTTAGTTTTATTACCACCATTTTTTAAGCCCCTCGGCTGCGTCGGAGGTTGCACTATGGGCTGTTCGGTTCGCAGCTCGCTGGACTGATCAGAAGCAGCCACAATCGGATTCTTCGGAACAAACGCAGGAACGCTAGCATCAAACTTGTAGGAGTCGTCCATCACACAAATCAAGAATATTTTATTCAATAATAATAATAAAAAAACAAAAACTAATAGAAAAAAAAATGCGAATAAATAGCTAGGGGAGGTAAAATTTGTATATACAAGATCGTAAATCGTCAATAAATGCAAAAGGAAAAGAAAGAAGAAAAAAAATGATCCGTGGAAACTGTTGTTGCTGCTGCTGCTGCTAGATAGTAGTGATAATAAATATATAGAAATAAAAAAAAAAATTAACCGAATCTTCCCCCTAAAAATAAATAGCGTATTATGGGGATACTACGAATCGTAGTTGTGGATTAAGCCGAGAGAGAAAAAAAAAAAAAACATCAAGAAGGAAAATGGATGGTGATGCTTAGAGCATTTCTAATTTGCTGGAGAAACAAGCAAAAATAAAATAAAATAAAAGACTTCTGCTAAAAACCAGTATAAATCTTTTAAGTTTTAAAATTTAAATATTCAGTATTGTAATATAAATATCATATACAAAGTAATAAATAGTAAGTATTATATCTTATGAAATTAAATTATGATCAATACTCCTAAAATTATTCTGTATCAGATTACTGAGCTCTGGATTTAGAAAAATCGGTATAATATATGTATATACGTATAATTATATCAAGGTATAATCAAGTCAAAAAATAAAATAAAAAAGAAAAAAAATTCAGTAATAAGATTGTCTATGTGTTTTTCACGTTTTGAGTACCATCTGCGTTTTTGAATCCTGACATGAGAAGATCCGCACGCGAGTATGCTCGAATTCCTTCACCAATGATACCAGGAAAAGCACTGAAAACCCACGAAAACCGGGTGTAAAAAGGAAGCGAAAGCCTTCCAGTTTCACCATCAAGCACAGCCTGTGCGATCTGTGTTCCAACATCACGGGAGTTTAGAATAGGGCTCAGAAAGTTGTTCGAGCATCGGATACCGCTGAACATGCTGGTGTTGACGTGACCAGGGGTAACAAGCAGTGTGGCAATTCCTGTAGGCCGGCTTGGAGCGTCAGGGTCTTCTGAGACAACTTCAGGGTAATAATGATAAGGGTTGGTAAGTTCATGGGTAAGAGCGTCATGCAGGCCTATGAGACCGTGTTTAGATGCGCAGTAGGCAGTAAGCTGGGAAACACCAATTGTACCAAGAACAGATGAAACATTAACAATATATCCCTTGCGGCGCTTGATCATTCCCGGAACAAAGGTCTTAATAGTCCAAAACGGGGCAAACAAATTGACATTGATTACCTTGGTGATGTCATTATCGGGGAGGTCGAGGAGTAGTTTGTCATGAGCAATACCTGCATTGTTAATAAGCACAGTTGGTCGAAGTTTTGAATAAATATTGCCTATTTTCATCTGAGCCAGGGCAAGATCCTCTCGACTAGTCACATCACATACCAGAAACGTGGTGTTGGCTGGCGCGTCCCATTGCATGTCAAGCGCCAAAATAAGAACTGAAAAGCCAGCCCGGCTGAATTCTTCAACAATATAGCGGCCGATACCATTTTTGCTGCCGGCACCCGTTATTATAATGAGATCGGTGGTTGGGTCAAGTTTAAATGGAGCGCGTCGGAGATAGCGGTCGAGCCAAAACACTGACGTAATTAAGGTCACTAATATAGTATACCAAGTGAAAAATCGCGCTGACGGTAGAGAAAAAACCAAAGGAATGAGGACAACGGGGTTAAAAATACTAAGTCTCAAGGCCTTGACGACATCATCGATAGTTACCATTGGCGAAGTAGGTTTTGTACTTTAATAATAATGATGGTTTTTTTTTTTTTTTTGGTTTATTTTTTTCTCATAGAGTAAGATATAGTAATAGGGGTGTGTTAAGAACTCAAGGAAAACAATGAAATTAACATATAATTAATGAACAAAAAAAAAATAAAAATGAATAAAACAGGTAAAAAATATTCAATCAGAAATTAAGCAACTAAAAAAAATAAAAAAAAAGATTTGAAAGATACGAAAAGATGGAATACTTACTAGAGAACAGTTTATATATCTTTTCAACAAACTCAAGTTTTACCGAGATAAATAAACAAAGACAAAAAAAAACATTCAGTATTGATTTTTGTCTTGAAAAAGTTGACATATGTCAAAATTGAAGCATTTGTTTTGTTCACTTTCAGATGACTACCAAATTATACATCTCCTCCAGTTGTTTTCAGAAACAAATAATAATAATGAAAAATACTTTGTTACACAGACTTATAATCCAAAAAAAAAAAAAAAAAAAAAAAAATACTGACGCTTTTAATATTGCTGCTTGTAAGTCATAAAAACCAAGTTAGAAAACTTTATGTACAAGTATTAGAAAACCTCTATATACAAAAAAAAAGTCTGTGTTTTTTTTTTTCTTCAAAAATATTTCAACTGAAAAATCTATACTAAATAAAATATAATACAGATCACTTCGAATGCTTTTTAATTTTAATTTTATTTTTTTTTTCTGATTTTGCAACTGAACTGATTCACAATAAATAGAATTCATCAACATTAAAAATTATGTATACATATATAAAAAAAATACTATAGCCATAAACAAAGTAATAAAAAAAAATCAAAACAAACAATACACTAATTTATAAACCATCATGTATAAATAATAATAATAAAAACAGAGTCAGAAATTTTTTTTTGTTTTGATAAAAGTCGTAAAGTGTATGCTTTTTTTTTTAATTCTGGATTGAGTAGCCTTTAGCCCTGCGTGACATGATCTTTATTTTGCGGTAAGCAGACATTGCAGGCGCTTCAATAGACGATGGCGTGCGCTGAAGTTTCTGCTGATAAGATACTGACGGTGTGTGCTCTGAGTTAATGCTACTGGTAGTGCTGCGTGGAGTCATGGGAATGGTAATGTTTGTCGTATTAGTAGAGTTATCAAAGTCGTCAAAATCGGGAGAAAAAATGGATGATTCATCAGCACTGCTGGTACCATTTGTGATTTTTGTATGACTTGACCGATCTGAAATAAATGAATAATGTGTCTCGTTGTCGTTCGGAATGTATTCAACAGTGGAAGACGTAAAAGAGGTAGACATAGAAAGACTACGAACAATGCTTTCAAGATAGCGCAAAAGATTATATTTGCTATCAACATTGCTGCTGAATATACCGCGATTGGTACGAAGATACAGAGTCCAGTTGTGTAAAGTGGGAATAAATGCAATGTTTCCTAAAAGCGCAACAACAAAGGCCTCTAGGTAAAAGTGAAACTGCTCGTAGATTTTACGGGCCTCAGAGTACAGACCCTGAGAAACCAAATATCCACAAATGAAGTGCAGGTCATCAGCAACAAGATCAGACTCATCGTCTACGTCAAGAAGGTCTTCTATAATTTTCACCACTGACATATCACAGTACTCAAGGTCCGGGCTCCTGTCCTTTGGACTCGCACTTTTGATAGAAAGCAGAGTAAAAAAAAACTTGCTGTTGAAGCGCTTTTCATCTAAAAAATTGCTCTTGTTCTGAGATAATTGAGGCAACGCAATCTTACTCAAAAGCATGGAAAATATAATAGTCTTGGGGCTTTCAGGATACTTGAGTATCAAATATTCCAAAATATCGCGAATGCCGCTTAAACATAAAGAGGTTGGAAAATTACTACCAAAGAGAGCTGATAACGTATACTGCTCCCCAGATGATAACGATGAGATAAAGTCTGGTACCGCAAGCTGCCCGGGCATACGAGTCAAAGTTTTCATTACAGAGGGAAAAAGAGAATCGACAACAGCCTTCACAGGTTTCAACGACAGCTTTACCGGCATGGTGGTAAGCTGGGGTGGAACTGTCACTGTTTGGCAAATTTCTAGTATTTTGGGAGACCGAGTGGGAGTGGGCGGGGCCTGCTGTAGTACGTTTGGTGACTGTTTGGGTGAAACTAACGCTGCAGCAGATAACGGGGTGGTTGGCGATTTGTGTGCCTTTTTGTTTTTGTATACTACAGCATTAACTTGAAGTGGCTTGTGAATGTAAACGATTGGAGAGTCAAGAATAGCGGTGTCATCTTCAGTCCCTTTGTGAAAAAAATCAAGACTGACGGAGCCCAATTGTGATCCATCAATTAAATTGAAACAGCTAAGATAGCCAGCTGAGTCAATTGTCCATGCTTTGCCCTTGGGGCTACTTATATCAATAGATAACACAGGCGGTGGGAGAGGAATTGAGCGAGACACCACCTTTTTGGTGCGAACATCAGACACAACGATACCATAGTCTGATACACGTGAGACTTTACCACTCTTGCTCCATTGGAGGAAGCGTGAGCACTGTGAGGGAATAGATTGACCATGGGGCAAGGGTACGTTTCTGATCTTTTTGGGAGCAACTGAACTAGAATCGACATTTACAGTGTAGATCTGAAGGCGGTCAGACCCATGTCGCAGCAGTGCCAGGCTCTGACTAGTTTTGTCCTTGCACGAATAATGCCACGATAATGCTTGAATGTTTTTATCAAGTTGGATAATGTGGATTGTTTTTAGATTACCAGGGTTAGAGTCAACTTCATTCTGGCAAATGCGAACAAGACCTGAGGCGTATCCGATAGCGTAATAACCACCAGCACATGGCGCAGCGGCGATGCTTAGGACTGTAGCCGACTGGAATTGCAAGCAGCCGTCTATTTTAACAAAAGAGAGATTTCCCGGATTGTCGAGGTCAAGCCGGAAAATAGCGCCGTCACGCGTGCCTAGCAGCACGTGTTGTAGTGAGTCAGAAGCCCAACAAGCAACGGATATCTTATATTCTTCGGGTATTACCCATTCTGCAAGGAGAGTCGGTTCAATGAGAGTGAAGTCGTACGGATTGAGACTAAGCTGATATATTGCAATAATGTTTTGTGAAGGCGTGCATAATAGTAGGTCCTGGTTGATAGTGAGCAAGTCAGTTGAATATAGTGGGAAAGGGACTTTAAAATCTGGGGCTGATTGGGTGAGCAAATGATTGTAAAAGTATAGACAGTCCGAGTAGAAGACCAGAATATTGTTTCCAAGAGCCACCACGGCGGTCATTATGTGGGGATAGCGGACAAATGAAAAAAAGCAAAAGTATAGGTAAAATAAAGTGAAGATAAAAAAAAAAAAAAAGAGAAAGAAAAAAAAAAAAATTTCAATAAAAGAAAAATATGGAGATATATTTGCTAAATGCAAATATATTTTTTTTGTTTTGTTATGATTCTTTGGTATATCAAAATGGAGAGTTGCAAACAAAGACTATTATTATCATCATTATTATTATGGCAAATTGAAAAGAAAATATAAGGTTTATTATTAAAAAACAAAAGACAAAGTTGCTGCTGTATAAAAATTTTGTAATTCAAAGACTCGGAAACAGCTATCATAACAATCATAACAATCATAACAATCATAACTAAAGTATGTAGTGGTATTCTGAACACTGTAAGTTCTGGTTAAAGATCCAGTTCACACTGGTATTACGACATAACCCAGGACAACGGGACATTCTCTTTATTATTATTAATATTATTATTATTATTATTATTATTATTTATTATTATTATTATCATTATTATTATTATTATTATTATTATTATTATTATTATTATTATTATTATTATTATTATTATATTAGATAGAAAATCTGTTTATTGTTTTTTTCATTTACATTACAAAAAAGACATTTAATTTAAAACCATTTGTCTTGAGAACACTTTGAACGTTGTCAGCTCACTTTGATGAATACTGATAAAGTTTTACAACATGAGAGATTCCACTAACACTACCCTCTTTCTTTTTTTTTTTTTTTTTTTTTTAGTTGGTAAACATTGCTCAAACTTTTTGTGTAACATGAGTCAACATTGTGGTACATACTACTCTATATACATTTTAAATGAATCAAAATTATATAACTGGCTAAGGTAGTTGTTTGAACATATTATACAAGTTTGAAAATTTCTATGTTTGTATTTTTTTTTTTCTAAGCTTTTAAGTATTAAATATATAATGTTTTGTAGAATATAATTGTATAATATAGTACCGTTTTTCCTGTCTCAATTACGTGTTGAAAACCTCGTTAATGTAACTGACTGCCTTACCCGCAAACACTGCAACTCCTAGGAAAACAGCAATATCCGTCACACCTAGCGATAGAGCTGCCAACATGAATCGTGGTGCAAAAATCTTCCAGATCATCAAATGCCGCCTAAAGTTCATTGCAACAATCATGGAACTCAATGTAACAACAGTTTGATACAGAATGAGAGTGCATGACGCACGGTTAGTAATTGTTAGCAGCGAAGATGGCTCTTTCGATGGGGGGATCTTCCACAAAGACACTAGCGGTACCGCCAATGAAATGAGAATTTGAGATCCAAAGGTATTAAAAAGAATAAATGCATGTGTTAAGGGAAACACAATGGACTCAGCAGGAATGAATCCAGCGTCCCATTGGATTGATGGTAGAGTCGCCTGGTGACCGGTTGTGAAAAAATGCGCAGCACCCAACAGGCCTAATGAAATTGGACCAATTGGCGACACATACAGGTCGTTAAGATCCAAGATCTCAAGCAAAGACAGAATCTGAACCAGCAAAAGCGACAATGATACACCAGCTAGCGGCTTGGAAGAAATCAAGCAGACACCAAAAAAGTTAATAAGCACCAGGAACAATGTCGAACCATAAATGTTTGAGTAGCCCAAAATGCGCGCCTGCACCTTCTGTCCACTATTATTGCCGTTATTGAAAAAATCAACTTTAACGCAAAGTGCACCTCTGTACCAAGCGTAGTTGGCAGCAAACAAAGTAACACCAAACAAAATACGAGCAATTAGAACCTTAACTTCTTTGAGAGCCGTCAAAGCAGGTCCCACAGTCACCCAGTCCTTGTTCTCAGCAATATCTAAGCCCCAAAACGTAGTAGTCATAAGCATGACAATTCGCAGACCATAAGAAATCCATACTGAAGCGGAGCCATTGAAGTTGGCAGTGCTAGTGTAGAAAGAAGAAATTATGGACGGTAAAATTAATGAAACAAAACCAAGAATCAAAACATGATTAACGGAAGCTGTAGAGGTGCCGTCTTCGTAAAAAGTTGTGACACATTTAGTGCCTTGCTCCTCACGACAGACACGGATAAGCGCAGAAAGTCTTGAGAATCCCATAATCAACAGAGAAAAGTATACAGCCATAATCTTGGATTTGTCGTCAGTCAGATTTTTCAAAGAATAGATAAGAAAAATTAAGCCCATTGTCGTAACGAAAAAAGTTAAGGAGCCATCTTCCCAGTTAACGAAGGAATTAGAACTGAAAGACAATGCATGTAAAATAGTGAATGTAAATGCAATAATAGACCAGTTGTCTTTTGGTGCAAAGAGCAGATAAAAGATCTTGTTAGATGAGAACAGGACAGTTGCAACCACACCAAAGTATCCAACAATGATACCAACAGCAATACCTAGTCCTAATGAATGAACTGGGGATTCAAAAGGAAAATGGATTACTCTCGAGGCCACCCAAAACGCAAGACCAAATGTAGAAGCGCCAGAAGAAATCGTCTTCAGTAATAGCACGTAGATAGAATCAAGCTCAACCGGAAGAACTCTGGCGTAAATGTAGACCATGATCGCCGAAAATGTCATAAAAGTGATACCAATAACCATACTGACCATGTCAAAATTAACCCACAACACGTGGCATTCTTCCAACACATATTTTTGGTACTCAGCGCTGGCTTCGATCAGCAAGTTCCAGTTACCTTCTTTGGCGTATTGTTGAACTTCCTCCCATAACTTTTCGGCGGCGACATCGCTAGCCAACATTCCACCAAAAGTAGAAGTATACTTGTGGATCTGAGCAGCGGTCAGAAAATCGGCTTTAGCAACAGACTGCAAGGCATCAGAATTAGGACCAATAAATGCTTCAATAATCGGGAAACCCAAATTATTGAAAGGAATCGGAAGACCAAGCAGCAAGGAAAGCGTCGAGACAAGATCAATCTGGTTGACAGATCTGTAGTTTTTACCATAAGCACTAGTGTTGTACAAAGACTGCTCTAAACGGCCAAAAAACGGGTTTTTAGAATACATCCACAAAGTTGACTCAACCTCCGGCAAAGATTCACCACCATGATCGCCCTTAGAGTCCATCCCGTGGTCACCCATAACAATTAACAAAGTATCGTCTTCAATAGAGCTAACAACATCCTGAATAAAAGTGTTCATTTGTGCTAGTTTTTTCTTCATTTCAGGGTGATTAGGTCCATATCTATGGCCAGCATGATCAACACCCAACAAATGTCCAATTGTGACGTCCCAGTGTTCACCCGATTCATCCGTATTTTCGATAATTGGAAAGATGTGTTCAATTACTCCATTATCAACAGTATGCAAGTCTTTTACATTAAGCGACTCATAGGGGTGCGTAAGCTTAGAGTTAAAGTTAGGCGCAAACAAAGACATCCAAGTATCATCGCCAATCTGCGAAATAGACTTGTTGAGTTTGGCCAATTGTCCAATCCAGTTGTCTTCATCAATTTCAGTACCAGCAAAGTTTGATCCCGCATCAATAAACGTTGGAAGCGAACCCGTAGTCAATCCCTTCAGTCTCTGTAAGGTAGTAGTCGGTGCATCAGCAATAAATTTTAAAAGTAGTGAGTTTTGAGGGTTTTTCTGGGAGTGTTCATATAAAAAAGGAAAGGAATGCAGATAATTAAGATCAGCATTATCAATGAAAGGATCATTTGGCATGACAAAATCAAATCTCAAGGCATCAATAACCACAACCACAGCACGATCAAATGACTTCTGTGTCCAGCAGGATTCCTTTGCCAGATCATTGTTGGAAAACAGGTCAAACTCGTTAGAGTTAAAGGGTAAAATGGCGCATTCAGAGTGATTGTCCAAGACAGGCCGCGAAAGAAGGAATCCCTCCTTGAAAAACAACAGAGCGATGAACTGTAAAGCAATAAACCAAGCTAAAATGACTGCAACTTGAACCCAGACATTTTTCAGTTTTAAAGCTTGAGTTTTTACCTTGATGCGATGGTTCATACTCATTTTTTCACGCTGAGCCGGGGTAAGGCTAGCCAAAGCTTTTTTGGCTTGGATTTGCTCTGGAGAGAGTTGCTGACCTATTGAATCCGACATTTTGATCTTATAAAATTGCCAAACAGAAATAAGAGAAAAACGAGAAACTTAGATAATGTAAGAAAGCTAGGATTCAAAGGCCATAATTCCAAAGTGATAGCGGTTAGAATGGACAAACAGGAGAAGCGAAATAATGGGAGAAAAAAAAACATTCAATAAAAGTTGGGTTTAGGTTTTCTACTTCTTTACCAACAAACCAACAAGAAAATAATATCAAAAAAAATGGATCAAGAGAAACAACAGGAAAACATTCCTGAGGAAGAACAACAAAACTTAGATATTAAGGAAGAAAAAAACATTCAGTTACCTTTGAGAGTTCTCACTATAGATGAAATTTCAGATAGGTATAAGAAATGGGCGAACGAATACATGATTGAACATGCAAAACTTATGGAGGAGTTTGAGAATCTCTGCAATGTAGATAAAAGTAACAATGAATCGAATCAGTTGTTTACTAACCAAAATCTTACAGGAAATTGTCGAGTGGGCAACGGTCGCAGATTCAATGGATAGCCTAAAATCGCGGACCCGTCTGAAGCGCAAATTTGACTGGATTCAGAGCAAACAGCAAATGGTGGAGGCCACAAAAAAGGATCTCACGTCTTGTTTAGTTATGATCAAGGGCTTACTTAAAGTAATTGATGAATGAGAATATAAAAATTTCTGCTTGTTTCTTTCCTCTTTCCTCTTTCTACAACAAAAATTTCAAAGATCGTAACACAGATAAATGGCATCAAATATTGCAAAGAAGCCCATATTTTTGGCAGTAAGTGCGTTTTTGGTTTAAACCCCCTGAAAACAACTCTTTAACCACGGATTCAACAGGTTGTTTCCATCGGAAACCCTGGAACAAAATATCACAACACCAAACACAGTGTAGGCCACATGTTTTTACAAAAAATGGTTCAGGATTTTGATCTACCTTTGCTCAGCAAAGAAAGGACTGTCCCTAATGGTCGGATGTCAATAAGTAGAACTGATCCTTTCATGTTCTTTGAGTCTTCAACATATATGAATACCAGTGGCGATGCATGCATAAAGCTTATGCGGTGGCTCAAGGAAACAAAGTCAAAAGAATATGACCCAAAAATGCTCATTTTACACGATGAGCTTGATCTGCCTGTCGGAAAGATCAAATACCGACCAGAAAGCTTCAAGGTGAGTGGCCATAATGGTTTACGAGACATTAAAGCAAAGATTGTGGATCCAACTGCCAGAATCGCAATAGGAATAGATAGACCCGACTCCAAGGATTCGCGAACCGTGGCCAACTACGTGCTCTCACCCTTTAACAACCATCAAAAGTCGTTATTATTTGACACAGCGTATCCTCAAGCTGTAGATATTATTGAGGAGATTAGAAAGAACGGACATCTTTAGAAGTTCAAACAAAAATCTGTCAGATGGCAACAGTATAATAAAATTAAAATTAAAAAAAAAAAAAATCCTGTAAATAATAAACTTTTGTTTCTAGTTGCTTTACATAGCACTCCCTCCATCCTAACGCTCCTTTATCAAAACCAATAAAATATTTGCCATGAGTATACGAGTAGCAGCGCTTAATGTGACACAATCTGATGACTTTGATGTAATTCTGGGACTGATTAATCAGCTCAGTCAGGTTTTGGAGGAAAACAGACAAGCCACAAATGATCTGTTGGCAGCGGCAGATTCTTTAGGTCTTGACGACGATGATACCGACACAGAACGAAGCGTAAGAACATTAAGACCAGCTGTGTTAATCAATTTTTTATGTTATATTTTCTAATTTTTTTTTAATAGTCAAGCAACGCTGAGAATGTTTCAAATATTTTAGAGCGAGATAACGAGTCATTGAGATCCCAGATTTACAACCAAAAACTAAAGAACAAAGCGTATACTCAACTATTAACAGAGAGTGTCAAGGCTCTCGATAAATGCCTTTCCGGGCTTCGTCAACTTGTCTACACCAAAAGTAATGAGTCTCTTAAAATTCACGACAAGTATCTATCTTTAATTCACACTGAGCAGCAGAAAACGCTTGAGATCGAGCTGGAGATCTCGACTATCGAATCCAAAGTGTATGAAATCTCTAAAATTCTTAGGGATGCAATGACTGCGTCAACTGCTATTGTGTATTCAAAAGAAAAAGGCGGTGAACTAGGTCTAAATAATAACCACATTGATCAACGTGATGGGTTCAAAACTATCGATATTCAAAAAAGTCCAGATTTCGTCCAGGGCTTTTTGGACACAATTGCAAACCAGCGAAGAATATCCTCATTCACAATGAATTCTCTCAACCATAATGAAATGTAATAAAAAACAACTAATCAAGGATATATTATTGAAAAATCCAAAAAAGAAAAGCAAAAAAAAAAAAAAAAGTAAAAAAAATCACAACACAAACAAAAATGTCCGGTAAAAAAAAAAATCTATATAAACATTTGATATCTACATAAAGGCTTCTGGGGGAATGGAATTAGAAGCCTTGGACTGGTTAAAAAGTTCCAGAGCCTGCTGGTAGTTAAACTGAACTTGCTGCAAACACATCAGAGCAAACTCAACCTTCATTCTGGTTTCTTGCATCAAATTGTTTACAAGCATTTGCTGATCAGGTGGCAGAGCCTGAACTGCAGGAGGAATACCTCCAACAGTGGCGTCTCCGGATTGCTGCTGCTGCTGTTGTTGTTGCTGTTGTTGCTGTTGCTGAGGAGGAGATTCTTTCCAAGCGTCGTCTCCTCCATATGGTCGAATAGTGAGCATATCTGATGCGACAATCATATTACCAGTAGGACCAGGAACAAGAATAAAGCTTCTATCAAAACTTCTTTTCCACCGTTCCTGTCCATCTAAGAACTCGCCATGCACTGATATCATGATACCCTGATCTCCAGGACTGCGAATGTCTCGAATAGTCCAAACATCTAAAGAAAACTTTTCGGGGCTCTTCAGATCATGCTGAGATGGTGAAAGCTTTTGGAACGCAGTCGAAATAGGTTCAGGACCAATAAATAGACGATTAACTCTGGCAGTGACAGTAGTAATCTTTGAAAGGTTGCGAGACAATGAGATGGAAGATCCCCATCCAGTGGGTGCACTAACATTTAAAGATCGGGGAACGATAGGATTGACGTTAAGCGAAAATGTAGACTGATTATCGTAAAGCTGTAATAATTGGTTGCGGTCTCTATCGTAAAAGTCAAAAAAAGACGTCAGAAAGCCTCCCGCAATGTTCTGCACTTCAGAATTTTCAAAAAAGTTTTGCTTCATAGGAAAAGGTAAATGAGGAGAATCCACTTGAGAAGCATCTTGTACAACCTGACCATCTAACATGATCAGCTTGGGAAACAGCTTTATCATGTCAGTTTTGTATGTGGGTGTACTAGTGATGGGATTACCGGAAAGAATGAGTTCACGCAAGTGAGGAAACTTCTGACGCCAATTCTCCAACCCCTTGGATCGAGAAATTGAATTGTTGGCCAGTGACAAGTTCTTAAGTTTAGGATAAGTAGCAGCGAGGGTGGTCACAGATACAATATCAGTGAGATTATTGTTCGCTAAACTAACACTTTCAACTGTTGGAATTTTCGAGTAACTGACCTTCATTAACGCTGGAAACATCTTAGATGTTGTCGAAGAGCTAGCTAATAAACCATTCTCAAGCAAAAACGGGTCATTTTTCATATTTTCAAGACTCAAAAGTTGTTGCTCTGGCGAATAATGATTCATGAGATATGTTTCTAAAAGTTGAATAGTGTTCTGAGTTGTGTTCGACAGACCAGTGTTCGGCGTTTGAATATCTAATGAACCGCCAGCAAACTTAATACCACTGTACTTGCGAATAACAGAGGCTTCGTCGGGTCTTATAGTTGCATTAAGAACGGAACCAGAGACTCGCACGTTTTGTAGGCGAATCTGGGATTTTCTATAAATGAAATTGACTAAATCATCTCTAGAACCACCCTGCCAATTTCTAATTTCAATATTCACATTGTCGTTGTTGTTATTAATTCGACTTCTTAGTGGGTTATCATTGAAATTATTATCGCTGTTAGATCTGTTATTGTTGTTACGCCTATGACCACTGCGAAAAGACATTGTTATTGATACTGATGATGGTAAAAATAGTCAAGATAAATAAATTTTTGTTTCTGTCTCAAAAAGATTGATCACTTTAAATTTTTCATGATAGTACCCATATATACGCATGTAACAGTACACCTCAGAACACCACATTAAGCTGGGTTTAAAAATTCCTTCCACGTATCATCCTGAAATTCCATCTTCCCTTTTCTTTCATTAACGTATCCTTAATCAATCATCTTTTTCGACTATCTCGATTTAATTCATAATGGGCGATTCAAGGTATTCGTACGACGAGAATGCCGAAGTATGGCCTTATTTTGTTCTCACTTTGCTCTCTGTAATTCTTATTCCAGCAACTCTAATCGCTTACAGCAGATTTACTGCTAAGGAGACAACTACGGATACATACCATTCGACCTTTAAAACCGACAATGATGCTCTTATTCAAAAATACAGAACAAAATTAAAGCGAAATAGTCTTTTTACTAAACTCAATGTTTTTGTATTTTTTGGCTGGTTAGTTTTCGCTGGCCTAGTCTACTTGATCACTATCCAAGAGCCAAACGCCGACGGCACCAAAATTTTTGATCCTTACGAATTACTTGAATTGTCCTACTCTGCTACTGAAAAAGAAATTAAGTCGATGTATAGAAAGCTATCTTTGAAGTACCATCCCGATAAAGTTCACGAGCTCGGAAACTTTACTCGTGAAGAGATTGAGGCTCGATTTGTCGAAATCACTAAAGCTTATAAAGCTTTGACAGACGACGAAGTTCGGGAGAATTATATCAAGTACGGCCATCCAGACGGACCTCAGGAGACTACTCATGGTATTGCTTTGCCTAAGTGGATGGTTGAAGGAACCGGTTCACCTGTAGTTGTGTCTTTGTATGCTGTCTTTTTTGGTGTCGTCCTGCCGTGGTTTGTTGGAAAATGGTGGGGAAGCATTCAAGAATATACTAAAAACGGAATTCACAGAGACACAGCTGGTTTATTTTTTGAGGAAATCCTTAAAGATCAACCGGTTTTCATTTCACATGAAAAGATTTTGGAGTTTGTTTCCCGCGCCGCTGAATTTAAGACTCTTTTACCTAAACTCACATCTGATGACATTTTGGAGTTATTGAACGCTCATCTTGAACGAAAGCCAGTTAAAAATGAGTTGGATAAGATTACTGTTGTTGCTCGTGTTCCTGCAATTCTTGATGGATTTTTAGATATTGCCAATGCTTTCAAAGTTTCGTCTTTTTTAACTAAGATCATTGAAGTTCGCCGCGCCGTTATTCAAGCTGTTCCTATCAACTCTCTTTCCAGCGGTGAATTGTATCAATTGCCTGGTGCCAGCGATACTACATTAACTGCTGCCGTGACCAAAATTGGCGATTTCGTCAAGCTTTCGGTTCCTGAAGCACAAAAGGTTTTGGGAACCAAAAATGCTGCCCAAACAGAGGATGCTCTCAATGCCGCAAAGAATTTGCCAAAGATCACTATTTTGTCTTCAAGATTTAAGGTTCCTGGTGAAGAGGTCGTACCACCTCAGTCCCAAGCACACTTGATTCTTAAATTTTCCATTTCATCTCCCATCAATACAATCCCTAAGTTTACTGAGGAGTCCTTAGAAGAGGAAGAAACAGAAGTTCTTCTCAGAAATCCGCTTTTCAACAGTAACAAGGGTCCCAAGCTGCCTTATGCAACTGCTCCATACTTTCCTGTGCCAGAAAACACAGCTTGGGATGCTATAGTCTCTGCGCCCGGTGATAAGCTTGTTGATGGTCCTGTTACGCTGACGAACGGAACTGTCACCAAGATTACTAAACAGTCTAAGCTAATCACACAGGATGACATTGAAGTCAACACATTTAAGCTTCAGCTTTCAATGATGTCGCCGCAGTTCACTGGTTCGTTCAACTTTGATGTCCAACTATTAAACAAAACATACTTTGGCTTGGACTTGAGTTTAAAGGTACCAATGGTTGTTGAGAATCCACCGGAGCCTGCGGAGGTTGAAGAGGATGTTTACGACATTCCTGATGCAGAGGAGGATTCTCTAGCAGGAACTATGGCGCAAATGAAGGGCGAGAAAGTGACCAAGAAGAAAGAAACTGGTGACGATGAGGAGGAAGAAGAAGAGGAAGATCTGAGCGATATTGACACTGATACAGATGCTGAGTTTGAGTCTGAAGATGATGAAGATTTTGACTCAGAGGAAAAGAAGAAGTAAGCGAAAACGGGTATACACAAATGTTTCACTGGGGGTACATTTTGTATAGAATAACAACTAAAAAAAATAAAAAATAACAATAGTGCATGATTCAAGTTATAATTATCAATAGATACCCATAATCAAGCTATCATCTATCAAAAGAAAGTATGGCACCATTAATTAATGAATATTCAAGTTCCTATAATTGAAAATTTAACACGAAGTTCTGATTAGGTTTAACTATACATGTGTGTAACGGAAAAAATAAAAATTAACTTGAAAAAGAAGATTATGAAATTTCAGGTCTATTGTTAACAGCCATATAACGATGTAAACACACCGAAAGATTGTATACACTCATATGAAATAATGATGTTGTCAAAAAAAAAAAAAAAAATTGAAATGGTTTTTTTTCTGATGCCTTTATTAGTTACTTTTTTTTTTTATTTTTATTTTATTTTTATTATAATACTTTTAAAATAAAGACAGTGAACAGATGTAGTGTTTTGTCAGGTTTGTTTTATGCAAGGATAATGAACAGATTTCTATATTTGTGACTAGCCTAAATAATGAATGCATTTTGGAAGATTAAACATAAACTTTTCATTGAACAATTTTTTTCCCCTCCAGTAGTATCTCTAAGCTTACACGAGCTTAAGACTAAGAATCACAGCGTCGCCAGGTTTGGGCCGCATGGTCCGGTAGTAGCCTTGCACGACTGCAATCTGTGTAAATCCGCGATTAAGGTACCATTCAATCGCGTCCTGGCTGCCAGTCCACGCGTGCACATATACCTCTTCAACGACCTTAGTATCACCCCTTTGTGCATTATCATTATCGTCATCATCAATGTTATCATCAGTATTTTTATTATTTTCTATCACCGCGCGATTTGCTGCCACCACACTCGCAATCACGGCCTCCATCAGGCGTGTTGCAATGCCATACATGCGAAAGGGCGCAAGAACCGCTAGTGACATGATATAAGCCTTGCGAACAATTTCTCCCTCGTGCAAATTTGAGGGTTCTAGCACGTATTTGCAGCTAATAGCTCCAACAATGCGTTGTGATTGCTGTTGTTCAGTGTTTTCGTCGTCAAACGTCGCGACCTGCGCGAGTCCCGACGCTAGTGCAAGCGCGTCTTTATACCATCGATCACTGTACTTGGACTGCAGTACAGTGTTGTTGAGCATCCGAAATCCTGCAATATTGGCAGCGGTGAGTGGATGCAGGCAGATTTTAGGATGCGGTGGAAATATTTTTTGCAGTTCAATCGACATCATGGACCACTTGTCATAAAATTATACGTGTGCTATTCTTTATTTATTAATTCACCTAATTTTTTTTCTTTCTTGATCTTGAGGGTTCTTTTAAGGTATAGGGTTTGGGCGAGATGGAAGCTTTAAACTGTCTGTTGCAGTTCAACGTGAGTTTTACCCAAAAAAAAAAAAAAAAAAAGATCCAGGTTTGCACGTGACATAATGTCAAGTCTTATAGACAAGGAGTAGTGATAACGCGTCACTGTTAGAAAAGTGTAAAAGGATTGCCATAGTTAAAATTTTGGTTGATGAATCAAAAAAAAAAAATAAACAACATATTTTTAGAGATTTTTCATTTGCTATAGTCTCATTATATATACTACGTGGAATGCATGTAAAATCTTTTCAGACTAAAACCGTTTGATGAAAAATTAACTGTGTACTTATCGATAGGAAATTTATCATTGAAAGATGACTTAAAAAAAACAAAAAACAAAATAGTACGTGAATGTATATGCATTCTTTGACAATAAAAGTGTCTCAAAAGTAAGTATTATTGCTAATTTGGTATTATACTTGTGCCACTATATGCAAGTTTTATAATTTTTTGATGGTACTAAGGATGATTTTCTTTTGTAGATTTAGGTTTATCGATAGTCAAACTTATCCAAGGTTTTGACCAATAGATATCCACATACAACCATCGGTAACCAAAAAAAACAACAACCCACTTTCATAATTATTATTATTTTTTTTTCATCACCAGAGATTTATAAATCTACCAAGTTTACTCATGAAAAAGTAATTTTTTAACTGTAATATTTTGAAGCTTACCTGTTAATTTTTTTTTGTTCTCTTTTATAAAACGATTAAATCAGTACTAGAATGATTTTTTATTATTAAGAATGGTTTAATTTTTTATTCAATCATGAAAACAATTCCAAAAATGATAAACTAGACTGGTTTAGCATTATTTTAACAACATGCTTAAAAGCCGGGTTCTGTTTGAATTTTTGTAACAAGTTTAAAGTTGAAGAGCAAGAAATCGGCCTGAACATGGACTTATTAAAATTTTTTTTTTTGTGTTTTTACAGAATAACCTTCTTTTTCTTATCTATAAGCGCAAAGCTATGATTTGCTCTTGCTGTCGCTTTTATCACTTGTATATAAATGTGCCTATATAAATTCTTTTTTCTGAAAATGAGCAAATAGATTTAGATAAATAGGAAGAGGGAAAGTAGAGCGGAGAAAAACAGGTTTACTATTCAACTTGCGGGATATATGTATTTTTTTTTAATGAAAATAAAACAACAGGTAAACCTGATTTCTTAAGATTTTTTTTTAAATAGTAAAACGAAATTTCCAGTTAGCATTGTCCATTAGAAGTAAAAAGAAGCCGAAAAAATAGCACCTTCGGAGCGCTATATCCAAATTTCAATATATATATGTATATTTTTAAAAAAAATGACGACGACTACCGCAGAGATATCGGAAAAGGCCATTAATATGTTACTTTAAGGGTTTTAAACAAAGCCAATTGTAAGGTATTGACGTTATGTGAAAGCAAGAAACCTAATGCCACAACCAACTAAGGATCGTGAAAGCTATGGAAAAAACAGGAAAAATAATTAAAAAATGAAAAATACCAAAGTAAATAAAATCATGACAAATAGGAATCATGCACAGACTTTAACCAAACACCATACTCCTGAATGGTTACTTTGCTTTATTAATGATCATGATTTCAAGACTTGATTTGCGTCATCATTATAACAGTAACTGTTATTTACATCATTGTTTATATAAATTTTTTTTCTCTTCAATTTCATTAACCTGAGCTTGGTTAAATCGTTTTTTTCTTTAGCTTGTTGGATCTTACAATGTTTTCCACTCTTAAAGCTTTTTAAGACACAGCCAGCTTTTCTAGGTTGGGTTAATATGCGTTGACCAAAATGGTTTATGAAATAAAGCCATATACATTTATGTATACAAAATTCCATTTTTTTTTTTCAAAAAAATATTCCGGCGTTTGAATTAGGATAGATATACCAAATATGTGTTTCTATTTATTGTTGCAATTTTTCGTTGTTCCTTTTTTTTTTTTTTTTTTTTTTTTTTTTTCCCTCGTCATCTCTGGTAAAATCATAATTATCAAAATCAAAGTCATACTGAAAGTCATACTTTTATTATCATATAAAAGCAATCTTGGGATTTCTCTCAACACTGACAGTATAAAGCATAAAGCAGCATGCCTCTTATCTTACCCTCTAGATTAGCATCTCCCCATACTACTCCAATATCGGCTCCTGCCAATAATACTGGAAGACCCTCTCCAAGAATCATCGAGAATGGCGGGTCAAGCTCCCCTCTACCCAGTCCTTTTCTGAGTGCTTTTTCGCCTCATTCGCCGTCACTACGTGCATCGTCAAGAGTCCGTGCTTCATCTTCTCAGCGCGCATCGACCACTCCCGTACTCGCGCCCTCTCCACCCCAGCCTATTACGCTTTCATTTCGCATAGAGTCGCCACCGCTCGTTCTGTACGGCAAACCCACGGAATCAACAGGCGCACTTCTGTCTGGCCTTTTTACACTAGAAGTCCTGGAAAAGGTTGCTTTTCCTGTCAAAACCGTTCACATGGCTATTGTTCAAGAAGTCAAGACTATCAAGCCAAACTCTGGCCAATGCCCAAACTGTTTAAACCACACCACAGAACTAGCTCGTTGGGACGTACTCACTCACCCGGCCGATCTACCTAAATCTTCACATGTCTACCCATTTTCGCATCTCATTCCGGGATCCGTTCCCGCAACTACCAAGAATTCTGTGTTTTCAGTATCGTATCATCTTATTGCCGTTGCAGTGCCCGATAACACGCGCCACAGAATTCCTGATCCCAGTCATCCCGGTGCAGTCTATCGCTTTCCCAATATTGAAATTAAATACCCACTCAACATTAAGCGCTCTATAATTCGAGGCCCTGATCGCAACTCTGTGCGCGTATTTCCACCTACTGATATTGTCGCACAGATATCGCTTCCTTCAGCCGTATTTCCTGACTCGGCATTTCCGTTCGAGCTTGTGATCGAGGGCATCTCTATCACTAAGGAAGATAATCCGCATCGCCGATCGCGCTGGCGAATGCGTAAAATTAGTTGGCGTATTGATGAAGAAGCGAAAATCAAAGTATTCAGGTGTCCTGCACATCTTCACATTCCGCTCAGTAAAAATGGGTCGCCACCACGATCGCGGAGCACTTCGCGTAACCCGAGGTCTGCGCGCTCATCACCGCTTGTTCATCCTAGTACAGCAAATGCGAGCTCTAGTGCAACAAGCGCGATGTCGTTCCCGAGTATTGCAGCAAGCAATATTTCACGGTCTAACCCAGCGTCCCCCGGACTGGCCCCAAATTCTAGTGATAGCGCTCAACAGCTACCTCAGTCGCAGTTGGCACAGTCATCTACACCGCAACAACCTGATGAGGAGGTGTACTACATTGAGGAAACTCGAACTATCGGCGCTGGTGAGATTAAAAACAACTGGAAAACTGATTTTTCCGGTAAGGGAAAAATCGAATTATTAACAGAGTTAAGCTCAGCACTAGGTAAGGCTGGATGCGATATTGATGATCCAACATTTGGTTTGTTGACAAGCCATGTATTAGTGGTTGAGATGGTAGTGGCCGAAGAGGCGATAATGACCAAGTCAAAGCAAGTGATGCCGACAGGAGCGGCGCGGGTGTTGCGCATGCAATTTTCACTAGTAATGACCGAACGGTCTGGTTTAGGAATTGCTTGGGACGACGAGGTACCACCAGTGTATGCGGACGTTCCCCTGAGCCCCCCAGAGTATAAAAATGTGGCCAAACTACCTGCAATTGAAGATGTCATGCTTGATAGTAATGAGGAATATGCCAGAGGCATCACCGCTCGATTAAGCAATCTTAATCTTAGGTAATAGACTTTTATTGTTGTTATCGCTATTAATATTTAAGCTAATGTTTGAACGATTTATGTAAATTAATTCATTTATATACATAGAACTTTATCATGTTAGATAGTGACTGGAAAGATTTTGTTTTTGAGGAAGTGCATATCTACGTAGATCTGACAAGATTTACCAGTTCTACAATGAATTTAAATCTGTGTGTTATCAAGTAAGGGTTATTCTTTAGTGTTATTCTTGTTGTTGTTGTTGTTGTTAATGTTGTTGTCAATGTTGTTGTTAATGTTGTTGTTAATGTTGTTGTTAATGTTGTTGTTAATGTTGTTGTTAATGTTGTTGTTAATGTTGTCGTTAATGTTGTTGTTAATGTTGTTGTTAATGTTGTTGTTGTTGCTGTTGTTTTCATCTGCCGTCGGACTCCGGCACCTTTTTCAACTTCCCGCGGCTGTCCAATGGAAAAAGTTTTTAAGCATCGAGTCTTTTCCTAAACTAATCTTTGGTAACCCACGCCAGTAGCTTCGGGCGACGGCGGGCGGCGGGCGGAAACATAAAAAGAAGAAGAAGAAAACCAACACCAAGACGTTTCAACTTAACGAAACGGCATTAACTGCAATGTCAACATCATATCAACAAAAAAATAAGTTTGGGACCATTTTCTGAATTTTTTTTTTTTTTGATATAGTCAAACCTAAAATATCATGACGGCGAAGAGAAAGCAGCCGCGGAGTTCATGAAGAGATGGTATTTGAGTGTTATCAGAGTTATTGTATATTTATGTTTAAAGTCTTAGTTTTATTATTATCATTATTGTGGTTATGGACAATAGAACTAGTATTCACTTGACTTTACAGAATTATTTTCAAAAAAACAAACTATACAACCTACTCTTCATGAGAACGAGCTTTACTTTTCTTAGCTTTGTAGACAATTTCTAACTGTTGGTTTTTTATCATTTTGAAAATTTTTATGAAAACTTTTTGTAAGTTGATTTAAATCAATTCTTTTTTCTATTTATTTTAATTCAAAAATTTTTTTTTCTTTCGATTTTTCTTTTATTATTATTATTACTTTTTTATTTATTTATTAATTTTTAAACTACATATACACTATTTATTGCCGACTCTAAACTATCATAATACATCATTATTCACGCCATGTCTTCCAACCTTATCGTTCTTCCCCAGACTAACCAGCTCAGAGGACTCTACACGTAAGAATTTATTTTTGTTTCTTTTAGCACCTGTATCTTAGCATTTTATTTAGTGATTGAAGCTAATATAATTTTTTTATTATTTTTTTATTTTCAATTTATACACAGTATTATTCGTGATCGGAACACTGCGCGCTCAGACTTTATCTTTTACGCCGACCGCATCATCCGCCTGCTTGTCGAAGAAGGTCTGAACCAATTACCTGTGGAGCCTGCAACGATTGAGACACCTACTGGTGCCTCTTACTCCGGCGTCAAGTTTCAGGGCAAGATCTGTGGTGTTTCCATTATGCGTGCTGGTGAGTCTATGGAACAAGGTCTTCGTGATTGCTGCCGCTCTGTGCGCATCGGTAAGATTCTGATTCAGCGTGATGAGGAAACTGCGCAGCCCAAGCTTTTTTATGACAAGCTTCCTGCCGATATTAACAACCGTTATGTCTTCCTGCTTGATCCTATGCTTGCAACTGGCGGCTCAGCTGCTATGGCCGTCGACGTTCTCAAGGAACGTGGTGTTCCCGAGGACCGCATTCTGTTTTTGAATTTGCTTGCTGCCCCCGAAGGTATCAAACTGTTCACTGAAAAGTTCCCGCAAGTCAAGATCATTACTGGTGTGATTGACGAATGCCTTGACGAAAACAAGTACATCAGCCCCGGTTTGGGCGACTTTGGTGATAGATACTACTGCATTTAAATAAGGAAAGTCAAACCTGGCTCAGCCTAAATAAACTATTCAAATTATCATTATTATTAATATTATCAAAAAAAAAAGTATTGTTCTTTACTGGCGATGTTTGCCAATAAGCTAGACGCAAAGAGGCAAACTTGCAAGAAGTTCACATGGTCTTAGAATGACGTATAACAGAATTTTTTCTTTGAACTACTGGTACTAACTTATAGTTCCTGTGAAACTCAAAAAAAAAAAAAAAATAAAAACCACTGTTAAGTGAACCAGTGTGAACTCAGCAAATTCATGGAATCATTTCGCCTTAACCACTGTGCAACGTATTTGGACTATAGATAAGATGAAAAAAAATGCATCCAATGCCGTTAGTAATTATTAATGTTTTAAAATACATTGGTATAGTTATCAGGTAGTACTTGAGCCCCGATGTTTCTCTCTGTATTTGCTGTTAATCCTACTGTTGTTGTTGTTGTTGTTGTTGTTGTTGTTGTTGTTGTTGTTGTTGTTGTTGTTGTTGTTGTTGTTGCTGCTGCTGTTGTCGTTGACGGAGTTCCGACGCTCTTAAAAATTCAATCTGATCATCAGTAAGCGTGCGCTTCGTACCATCAGGATAGTACCCAAGTCCATCATCATCTTCCTCTTCTTCTTCATATTTATAATTGTTGTGGTTTTCAACATCTTGGCTGGTAATAGTCTTGGGATCAAGCCGCTCCATAGCTATAGGGTACGATCCATGAAAATGGACAAGATGAAAATTAATCAAGTCAGCAGTATCAATTGCAGGTGGGATAATTCTGCTACTACTACTATCTGTTCCGGCCATTTTATGTTATATTATTATCGATATTATTATTGTTATACGGCTATAAAAGAAGTCTTTGTCAAGGGTATGTCTAGACCCCTCGTTAGGTTTTTTGATTTCAGTTTTGCCAGTTGGGACAATTCAAATCAGGGCAAGGGCAGCGCTAGCACTTATTGAACGTTGGGAGTTTGTTCCTAAAAATTTTTAATGAAAAAAAACAACCAAAAAAATACCAAAATTTTTTTTCGCAGTCCCAACGAAGTCCTCTCCTCTAGACAACTTTTCTAATAATTCTCATACATCACCACATATCAACATGCCCAAGTCCAAGAGATCAAAGCTCGGTAAGTACCAGATGTTTTTTTATATTCAATTTAAAATAAATCTTTTTCATTCTAACCATTCTTTCCTTTTTTCTAGTCGCACTCACTCAGACCGACAAGAAAAGCCGAGAAGATAAAGAACGGATTGGCGAGGAGCTTCGTTCCAATGTCGAAAAATATGCCTACACCTGGGTGTTTGGTGTAGACAATATGCGTAACACATTTCTTAAGGATATCCGTCAGGACTGGCGTGGCAGCCGGATACTTTTTGGCCGTACGCGTGTGATGCAAAAGGCGCTTGGCCGGACGCCTGAGACTGCCCATCTCGACAACCTTGACCAGCTGACACGCCACATGTCCGGCGATGTGGGTCTGCTTATGACTGACGAGCCGCCACAAGTTGTCCGCGATTACTTTGCGGCGTTTGTTAAAACTGATTTTGCGCGCGCGGGTCTCGTTGCGCCTCTGGAGTTCACAATTCCCGCTGGCATTGTCTATTCTACCGGCGGCCGCCTCGCTCCCGAGGACGATGTGCCAATGGCTCACTCGCTTGAGACTATGCTGCGGCAACTTGGAATGCCTACACAACTTAAGAACGGTAAGGTTGTGCTGGCTACCGACTACACTGTCTGCAAAAAGGGCCAGACTCTCGACGGTAAACAAACGCGTCTTCTCAAGCAGTTCGGTGTCGCCTGCGCCGACTTTAAGATCAAACTGGTGGCACACTTTGACAGAGAGGCCTCTGAAGTTATTGTGGAAGAGCAGCAAGAGTAAGCAGTTAGTTAGATCATCGGCATCAACCTACTGGCATCAACTTTTAAATTTGTTTATTGTATTTGATTATATTATTGTGCTTGTTTTTGTTCATATATATAGAGAGAAAATTTGAAAAAAAAAAAAAAAAACGACAAATTTCTTAATTCAATCAAGCTGTAGGCTTTTTTTAAAGTGCTTTCAATATGGTTTAATCATGAATATATGAATTAGAGAATTAAGATATGCTTTTTGTGTAGATATTTTTACAGACTAGCGCTTAAGACACCTGAAAATTTTCAGCGTTTTGAGAAATCAATCGCTTACCCAAAATACCTGGAAGGAATTTTATGAATCTTATATTATTATTTTTCTTCTTCTTTTTCAATACTAAACACTACTTCTACAATTACTATCTTTAATACTAGTAATATCATTTTATTACTATCCTTTTCATTATCCTTTATCTATATAACTGTTAAATATGGGAAAGGCAAAGGCAACTAAAGCTCTTTTTAACACGCTAGGTGTTCCACCTGATGGACTCAAGCCCGCTGAATTTATTGTCAAGGTTATCGGTGCTAAAGGTAATAGTCTATATAGTGTGCGCATTCCCGAGTCTTCAAGGCCCCAGCTTGAGGCGTTTTTTGTGATTCCTCCTGCAGCAGAAGAGGTTACCACTACAACTACTACAAAAAATACTAAACCGGCACCGCTAGATGAAGACTCAGATGAAAGTAGTTCAGAAGAAGAAGAAGAAGAAGAGACGCCGATCAAGCTTGGCCCTGAATTGACGGTTGAGATGCCGCCTAAGTTCCGGAATGCAATTTTTATCAAGCGCGGCGGCTACTGCGTTGTGACTATTTATGAAGAACTTATCGCCAAGTCACTGCCTGAATCGACACCAACAAAGCCTTTAGTCGAAGACGTTGAAATATCAGCAGCAGCAGTGATTCCAACAAAGCCGAGCCTAGCAGATTATAGGGTACACGGCGAGTTGTCAAACATAGTCATCAATGATAAAGACTGGCAAAAGTATCATTACTGGCCGCTCGAATTTCGTCGGGTGACTAAAGGTTGGGATATCAGTAGTGACGAGGAGGAGTCAGAGGAAGAAGAATACTCGGATTAAGGATCATGACTAAGTACAACATCATCATTCTTATCACTGCTCAAAGAAAATGATAGTACATGCACCTATTTTTTGTACCTTTTTTTTACGTTTCGTATTTGGTAGTAACAAAAGATTTCACTTTTTTTTCTGTTGATTAACTTACATATTATATTTTACTACCTGGTATTATTATGTCGTTTTTGTATGGTTGCCATAGTTGAAAAAAAAAACTTAAAATGTCCACGATCCGTCCATGTTCTTCTCAAGCGTTTCGATTTTAAGCACATGTTTATTACGAATATTACCATAAATATGTGGAAAGTAAGTAACGCAGTCGCTTTCCTTAAGCTTGACCTCATCCCACTTCAGGCACGACTCGCCGGGTTCATTACCCAGCTGGCCAGGAGCGGGCATGACAGTGCGGTCGGAAGAAATGTCAACGTGCGCAATGTAGACTTTATCAAAATCCGAAAAAAATCGGTTTAAAGTGCCTTCAACCTCTGGCCGCGCAGAAAGGTGGTAAAACCCATCAATAGCGTCAATACTAAGCTTGGGTAGCACTGCCTCACGGTTTGCATCACCAGGTTGGGCCTCAACGGGGACCTGGTCATAGATCTTGTAGACTACCATTGTGAATTGATGTGCTGATTATATTAAAAGGGAAAGACAAAAATCAAGAAAAGAAAAACAGAAATTGTTTGATAGTAGATAAATGATGTGACAGTTGAGTCGATGATTTCAAAGAAAGGTAGATGAGCAAGTAAACAGAGGAGGTTTAAAAAAAATTCATAAAATAAAAGTAAATCTTGCGATAGACGGCACGCGGTGCCTCGCTAAAGATTCTCTAAAAAAAAAATTGCCTTCTATATATAGAATAATCAAAAAGAAATACATATAGTATTAAGTAATCACAATTGCAAATCGTCAAGAATGTAGTTGCCTAGCTTGTCCTGCTTCAGGTTCTCAATGCCGTATTTCTTGATCGCAGCCTGAACTTTGGCGTCGTAGTCATCTTCCTCTTCTCCAGATTCATCATCTTCCTCCTCTTCTTCTTGTTCTTCTTCATAATCTTCCTCTTTTTCATCACTATCCTCATACTCGCTATCATGGTCGCCAATTTTCAAGTCTTCTTCGCCGCCAATATTCTCTCTGCTTTCTTCAAGCGCTTTCTCCAGCTCTCGGATCTCTTTCTTGTTAAAGCCAGAAGCACCCATCTCTAAGTCGAGTTTACCAACGCGCTTGATATCACGCTCCCAGCGCGGGTAGTCTTCAGATACATAGCCAAGCTTCTTTTCAAAGAATGAACGGATGCTGTCTACATCGCGCTCAAAATATCGCTGCGCATCCACGTGAGAAAGTGAAATACACTGTGGAAAATCAATAACCACAACCTCCTCCTCTGGCGTGTCAAAATTCTCCTGAATCATAATATTGAACTCGTTAAAGTCACAGTGAATCAGGCCCTGGCATGCCAAACGTACAATAAAGTTCATCAGCGTATTGTACAACCGCTCAGGGTTTTCATGCTCCACCAACTGGCGCATTGGGAATCCGTCAACTAGTGACATAATAATGCAGTGCCTTGACTGGTCGATAGGTTTAGGTACAGAAAATCCGTTCTCATACAAAGTCTTCATGAATGCAAACTCCTTCTGTGCTGCGAGTCTCGACAAAAACATCCAACTCAGACTCTTTCCCTCCTTGAGATAATCACGGTTGTTTTTCACAGTCCGGAACGAAATACGACCCAATCTGTGGACCTTCAACACATTGTTCTGTCCCTTTGGGTCTGCTACCACAAAAATGTCCGACTCCTTACCAATACCAATTTGCGAGCCAAGTGAAAATACTGTGTTGCGCTTTGCAAAAGACTTAAGCGCGAGATAGTCGTAGCCATGGTAAGTCAATTTGTAACCGTCATACTTTGCGTTGCGCTCACGCGCAACCAACTTGACTTTAGCAAGCTCTGAGATTGCACGCCGGGTGTTACGCTCACTACGCAAACCACCAATCTGATGAATAACTTTCGTAGGTACAATAAAGTGGTTTCTGGAGCCCGATTCCATCTGTAAAAAAAAACAAAACATATTAGTACAGAGAGACTTCTTACTCTAGTGCATTATACACAAATCCAAGTAACAAATTTGCTTACAGCATTCAAAACCTTGAAATCCTCAGAAGTGAGGTATCTCATATGACTGGTATCTAATTTCATTTTGAGCTGTGAATTTAAATGATTAGAGTGGTCCTTGGTGTTGCCTCAAGAGAATGGTAAACCAAGTATTAAAATAAAGAACCAGAATCAAAGATGAAGAAAAAAAAATTTTTGGGACTTTGATATTAAAGGTTTGAATTTGATCATGATAACACATAGGAAATAAAAATAAACGTTATTAAGTTTTTAAATCGCATATCGTAAGTATCAAAAATTCAGTAAAAATAAAAGTTTTCTCGGTAACGGGGAATTGAACCCCGGTCCCCCGCGTGCTGTCCGTTAGCGAACTTGACAGGCGGAAATTCTAGCCACTAAACTATTACCGACTTGTTTCTGACTGAAAGCAATTAGACCTATTTACCAATCGGACCCGTTTAGGAATTAGATCCGTTTATCACTTGAACCTAATTTCGGGAAATATACACTTCGGTTCCACAATTATCAATCCGTTCTCCAACTCCCTCGTCGTTGCTGCTCTTTTTCTTTTTTTTTATTTTTATTTTTGTTTTGTTATTTTTCTATTTTATATTTATTATTTTTACTTTTCAATTTTTTCTATAAATACTACATAATCTTCAGATAGATAGAAAATCTGTTTATTGTCCTTACATCACATAGTTACATAATTAAATAAAATACATAATCTTCCATATTTTGAATAAAGAAAACCAGGCTTTTCGCACTTGATAATTCTATAGTTACCTTCCTCTCTCTTTTGTTAGTTTCTTTTATTTTCTTTTACTTTTTTATCTCCTGTTATGTTATTAAGCGTCACTTCTGGGTTGGTTATTAGTATAGCAGTATACTGACCTCAATAAACAGATTTTCTATCTATACTAACCTCAGCATTCCGCAAGGATCTTCAATCTCTACGCTTCTGTTCCTGATATACACAAGCCCTCTATATGAGAAAATTAAAGAAGCAGGTGCTTATGCCATTGGGTTTATTGATGACATTACTATCTACGTTGGAGGTAGGGATGTTAACAGAAACACTGAGAAGCTAAGTACTGTGTTGCAGATTTGTCACAATTGGGCCTCAGAATACCACACTGAATTTGACTACGGTGATAAGCTAGGATTCTTGCACATTTACAAAAGTAAACGTGGGCGACCAAAGAAGAAAAAGAAAGCTCCTAGAAAACTCACTTTGCCGATCTCTGGTTTAGGCAAACGGCAGGCACAAAGGAATCTAAAGTTGCTGGGATTGACAATCGATGGCGAGCTCAAGTTTCACGAGCATGCGAAGAACGTCACTTCCAAAGCTAAGAAAGCAATAGGCATTATAGGAACACTTGGTGGTGTGTACAGAGGTATTCCGAGTCAGCAAATGAAACAGCTCTACATCTCATGTGTACGGCCAATATTTGAATATGCCAGTCCTGTTTGGTATCACAAATTGACAGGTCAATGGAAAGATGAAATCCAAAAGATTCAAAATACTGCTTTACGTAGGATTTTGGGTGCATTCAAGTCTGCGCCTATTAAAGCAATGCAGCGCGATGCCGACATTTTACCTGTGAACATAAGAATGCAAGAAATCTGTGACCGGTTTGCTGTCAGGGCCATTCGAGCCGTCAGTCCGAGAAACCCTGTTAGGAAACTCGCTACCCGTAGCAAGCAACCCGAAGGCAGTCTTGACGAACTATTTGTGAGAATCAGACAAATGGAAGGCATTGATGATGACAAGTACTGGAGTAAGAGACCACCTTGGAAACATCCAAAGTATAACCGAGACAAGAAAGCTCGTACAGCATTGCAGAAGCTGAAAAGCACTATGCGCTGTACATCACGAGCTGAGTGGCAGAAAGACTATGATGAGTTAGGTGAACTTCGACAATACTACTCTTGTACTCAACGAGAGTTGTATAA
>QVTG01000067.1:41286-67380 GCA_013305925.1 Geotrichum reessii
CATCCTGTGGAGCGTAGCTTCTTAAGTAAAGTTTCCCCGGAACTTGATCTAAGAATCCTGCTTGATACCAAGAAAGGCTTTAGAGCGGTAGCCAAGTTTTTGAACTCATTGCCGCAACTTTTTTGTTGATGGGTTGCTTGATTAGAGCAGCTTGTTAAGGTTTTACAGTGTGTCAATCTCTGTTATAATTCCCGCAGGTGTTATGTATCCCAGGTTTCCCTAAGCACATGTGCTATATCATGGAGAATTCGGCGCCATCGAATGCCCAAAACACCTAAAGTGCGCTAAGAATGCTGATTTAGGAGTCTCATCGAGACAAACGTTTTTTTGATAGATAAATAGAAAATCTGTTTATTGTCCTTACATTACATAGTTACATGATTAAAATAATAATAACAAAGATATACAAAGAAAACATGGAATTCAAAAACATTTATCTCTATGAGACTTTAAAATTAGCGTTCTCAGCGCAACGGTTTTTTGAATTCCATGTTTTCTTTGTATATCTTTGTTATTATTATTTTAATCATGTAACTATGTGATGTAAGAACAATGAACAGATTTTCTATCTTTTGATCATGGTCATTCGCAAAACCACCGTTATCTTCGCATTCAAATAGTTAGGTTGATCAAGGAAAGACACTTTTTAATAGACCGAGTGAGGCTTGATAGCCTAATTACCATTATATGAGTCCGCTAAAGTATGATTTTGTATTTTGAAAGGATTGAATTCTTTTAATGTCGTCTCAGAACTAACCTTTTCTCCCTCCTCTATTTTTAGTCCAGCACTTTTTTACTGTCTTTTGCCCGAAGTTCAGGCTGAACCCTTAAATAAGCATCATTTTGGACGGTTAGTGTAGTGGTTATCATCTTCGCCTTCCAAGCGAAGGACAGGGGTTCGATTCTCCTACCGTTCATCTTTGACTTCAAATTTTTTGAACCAGTTTTATGTATATACGTATAACTTATATTTTCAATTGATAAAAAAACTATGTGTATAAATATACATATCGAGTTAAAACATTTTTATAGATGGGTCGAGAATCTTTTTGTTGTCATTATATCACCGCAAGGTTATACAAATATAATAATGATAAAAGTATACGTATAAGAAGTTGAAATTAAAAACATTTGTCTTGAACGTTTTTGTATTAAATTGGTCGTTTTTTTCAGATTTATATATATTTAAAACAAGTTTATTGACCTTACATCAAAAAGTAACTTGGTAATAAGAATGATAGACCGTATATTTTAATATTGATTTCACAAACAACCTGCTCAACAAGTTTTTTTAAGATGGTTTCATCAGGGAACTTCAGTCTTTCTAGACTTTTATGACACTAAATGTTCTAAAATCTTATCAACGCGTCAAGGCAAACCTGAGACACATTATAATTGGTTTTTGTTTTATTTTCTTGTTTTTTGTTCACTCCTTAAGTTTTATTGACTTCAACTCAGTGATATCTTTCTTCATGTACGCGTACCACCAAATAGTGGGAAGAACAGTGCCAGCATGCCACAGAGCATGGGCGTCGAGAATATCCAAAATAGGCGCAAAATCAAACAATTCAAAAGACATTGCCAAAGTGATACTCAGAACAATCATGCCTGGCCACAGTTTCCAATTCCTGTTACCAATGGTAGTCTTAGACGCGGTATATGATCTAATGGAGTGGTAGATCCACATGATATTTTGTAGGAGGCCAACAACGACATTAGCAAGCATATTGTAAGAGTAAGAAAAAGTGACAAAGGAAAGATAACTGACATGCGAAATGTATGCTATAATGCAAATAAAAATAAGAAGATAGCGAAAATGCGCGTACTTAGGCAGATCCAATCTGAAAACGCGGATAGTAGCAGTAAAAAAACCATATAGAACAGTCAGGCCAGCAGAAAAGTAGTCCAATCGCTCAGTTAAAACAAAGTCGCGGACGTGAAAAACAGATGACCAGATCCACGCATTCATGCCCACAAGCGCAAAAGTCTTGTATACAATGACAAGAAATGGCGTTAGTGCAGTTATGTCAGAGGCAGCTCCAGAGCTTGCAGTTAAATTACGGATTGCCTTGAGGCCGTAATAATGAGGGATAAAGTTGAGGATTGAGAATAAAACAGAAGCAGGTTCTTGGATTCCCAGCATGCGCAAAAATGGCCATTTGCCATGAAATTGCTCAATAGATAGGTCTTGATGAATACGTGAAGCCGTCACAAGCCGCTGGCAGACGTAATCGCAATTTTGTGGACACGTCCAAAAGAGCAATCGCATATAAAGGGGAAGTGTCTGCCGGTTGGAGTTACATTCTGTCTCAACGCAGCGCGCTAGGCATGTTTGAAACTCGGGCAACCGATCACCAAAAGATGCAAGCACAGGTGACGCAAAAAAAATGGCACACAAAAGAAGCACAATTGCTAGTGTGGTGGACCGAATGATTTTGATAGACATGGGGTATCTGGAGATTATGTGATGGTGCCGAGAATGAAAAAAAAAAAAAAAAAAGGGTGGAAATTAGATCTTGAAAGATCAACTTCAAGAGTTTTTTTTCTAAATCAAGGCTATTGAGATGGGTTAGGTGATTAAAAGTACGATTTATGTTAAACGTTTCTAACCAAAGAGAGCTGCTAAAGTTTGTGTTTGAGAATGTGAATTTCTTTCAAATTTCTTTTAAACAAAATTTAAATTAAATCATAATAAATAATATTAATAACAGCCTAACAGATATCTTTAAATGCCTTCCTCAGAGTCTTCAAAAACAGATTTAGTCGCCGAGTTTCGTTTAGCACTTTGACAGTTGACTCTATCACTTCTGGAGCCAATTCTGGCATACACTTGACAATCTTATAGTTCACATCTGACAAATCTATTGTACACGAAAACTGTCTACCGTAGTCTGTTTCGTCAATATTATTGAACACAAACCGTAATACATCCTCTTGAACACCTTCAATTCGGAGCCCTAATGTCTGTTCCCAGAAATGCAATTCAGGAGATACCGATGCCATCTGTTCATTCAGTGCCTGACGCTCTCGTGTTTGTGTTTCTTTTGTCATACGAATTTTCTCTCGTACATCCTCGATTTGAGATGCAAGTTCTGACCGAAGCTGAACCATCTCTTCGTACTTTGCTTGGATAGTTTCTATAGACTCTCTGCTTTCTTCTTCCTCTTTTTGATGTACTGCTCGGACTGGAAGCATTGTGAGACAAGGCCATTAATCAATCAAAAAATTTCAACTTACGCTCTGTAAACTCTTTTTCTTTCTTTTGGTATTCATCAATTTTTGCGGACAGATTCTGTTTCATTTCTGAAAATGTGTTAGCAGTATACAATGACAAAAAAAAAAGATTATTTATTTACCATTTAAATCTGTAATAGATTTTGCATATCTGTCACGATCATCCAATATTTTTTGCCGGCTTTGCTGAATATATTCATTGAACGACTCGAGAAACGCGTCCATTTTGTTGCTGATCTTGTCAAATTCGAAACCAATTTGTGAAACTGTGTTATTCTGTGAAGACATTGGCAATAAACCAGTGTTGACTGATAGCCTATGTGAAATAAATGAATCTCTTATGTTGTCGCTATTGTCGGAATATTCCATGATTTCACTACGTGTTTAGGTTGTTGATTCTACATGTTGAATAGAAATTTGTTTACTGTTTACAGTACATATAAGATTTTCTCCAAAACAAAACAAGATCGTATTACCCTAACCCTTAACATTATGTTAAATGTATATGAAATTTTTGCAATCCAGATCATTATTTTATAAGTTTTTTAAGTTCATACATTTAACAGATCTAAAACAATTCAACTATGGCCAAAAAAGCAACCAAGAAGGATAAGGAGGCCAAGAAGGCTCGCATGGCTGAAAAGAATGCCAAAATTGCGGCCAAATCTGATTCCAAGTCGAAAAAAATGGCCAAAAAAATGGGTGGTGATGAGGAGGATGATATTAGCATTGACGAAATTCTCGCTAATTATGCAAAGCAGCAGGAAGAGTTTCAGGCTGTAACTATCACTAACTGCGATCCTCCTTCGAGAAGAGTCAATAGTACAATGGTTGCATCTCCTCTTCAGGGTAAACACGAGCTGTTTTTGTTTGGCGGTGAGACTACTGTCAAACAGCAGGAGGGTCCCGGCGGCACCAGCCATAAGAGTAGCGGCGGTGTCAAAAAAGGAAGTACCACCAACTTAGCTGTTTTTTACAATGATTTGTTTTCGTATTCGCTCGATACAGATCAATGGAAAAAGATCACGTCACCCAATTCGCCTCTGCCTAGAAGTGGTCACAGTATGTGTGTCCATCCCAGTGGCATTATTCTCATGTTTGGTGGCGAGTTTTCATCACCAAAGCAAACCACCTTTTATCACTATGGTGACACCTGGATTTTAGACTGCCAAACTAAAGAGTGGACCAAGATCGAGACCAAGAAGGGTCCTACAGGTCGATCTGGTCATAGAATGACCTACTGGAAGAATTATATCTTGTTGCATGGCGGTTTTAGGGATTTATCTACCGCGGTTTATCTGAACGACTTGTGGGCTTTTGACGTTACATCCTACAAGTGGCATCAAGTTGAGTTTCCTACGACTCATATGATCCCTGATCCCAGAAGTGGTCACAGTTTTGTGCCATCACCTGAAGGTGGTGTGATTTGGGGTGGCTATTCCAAGGTCAAAGCTGGCAAAGGTTTGCAGAAGGGTAAGGTTCATACTGACTCGTGGCTTTTAAAAATGAAGCCAGATCTTAAGGGTGTCAGATGGGAACGTAGAAAGAAAGCACCTTTTGCACCATCACCGCGCGTGGGCTGCTCCATGGTTTACCACAGAGGCCGTGGTGTTCTATTTGGTGGTGTATTTGATACTGAAGAAACTGAAGAGTCTCTGGAAAGTATCTTTTACAACAATCTCTATGCATACCAGATTGAGCAGAATAAGTGGTTTTCACTTAGCCTTAGAGCTGCCAGAAAAAGAGCTACACAAACCATAATTTCTAGAGCTCAAGAACGAGCTGAAAGAGATGCCGACCTTGAAGCTAATTTGTCAAAGATTCTGGGAGGCAAACTTGATCTTAACGACGAAGATAAAGAACAAGAATTTCTCCATAACAAGGATAGCGACAAGGAAGAGGAAGATATCCCCAAGGTTAAAGAATATCCTATTTTCACTGCTCTACCTCATCCCAGATTTAATGTCACGTCGTGTGTTGTCGATGATACTCTGTTTTTGTTTGGCGGTGTCTGGGAGCGCGGGGAAAGAGAATTCCATTTAGACAGTTTGTATTCAGTCGATCTTGGCAAACTTGATGGTCTAAAAGTTTACTGGGAGAACCTTGAAGAGCTTCAAGAAAACGACGAGGAAGAGGAAGAGGACGAAGATGATGACGAAGATGATGACGAAGACGAAGAGGAGTCTGTTGACACAGTACTTGAGGCTGAAGATGAAGAAGAGGAAGAAGAAGAAGAGGAAAAAGAACCAGAAGGTGAACCTGATCCCAGACCCTGGCTGCCGCATCCTAAGCCATTCGAGACTCTCCGTGCGTTTTATCAGCGAACACAGCTTGAGCTTACCAAATGGGTCATTAATAATGATACACGCGGCAAAGATCTCAAAAAGGCTGCTTTTGATTTAGCAGAAGACCGCTGGTGGGAAAGACGTGAGGAAGTCCGTGTTGCTGAGGACCAATTTGAGGAAATGGGTGGTGTTGAAGACGTGGTAGAGAGAGATCCTACCAAGCCTGCTGGAAAATCACGTAGATAGACAAACTTATAAACATAGAGTTACAGAAATTTTAAGAGTACTATATAAAGTAGATTTAAAGATGAATCTTGTACTTTGATTTATTGGTTATTATAGTTTAGCTAGAGTCGAATTTCAGTTCACAGGGTTTGAGAAAACAATAAAAAAAGCGTAGTCCAAAAAGCTGCGGAGTTGATTTACCGAACACCATTAACGAAGGGTATTATCACTTGAAATAAGATTTTTTTGTTTTTCCAATTTTTCACAAGTCAGAGGAGCTGATGTTACAAACAACCCCCAGTCATCAGTAAAGTTTGCATCCATCTTAGTATTATAAAGTAATCATAAGGAAAACGGACTATTTTTTGTTTATTGTATTTTTTCAGATTGATTTATTGGACACAAAATCACTGAATATGTTTGAGCTTTTACTAATATTATCAAAGAAACTGTTAGTGCCATTGATCAAATAAAAAAATAAACCCTTCATATTTAGTTTGATTTTAGGTTATAAAGCATTCAGATGGTTATAGGCATTTTCTACATAGGTACTGTAATAGACAACCTTCGTATTTTTGGATAGAGACAATTGAAATGAACAAAATCAGCAATACTCATTAATGAATAAAAAAACAATCACAAAGGTACTCTAATTATCCTGCGCCTTCTGCCAAATGAAATGGACTAATAAGTGAGTATCCAAATTTAAGAACCTTTTCAATAGCTGGTAATATTTATACCGTTGTATACCGATCTGTAAATGTAACATCATCGACATGGCTTTATTTTCTAATATGAAAATATTACCAGTCGCTGTATGGCTTTTTGTCTTTCTTGTCACAATTCTCACCTCCGCAGTTGCAACACTCACCATCGGGGCCTTTGCCTTTTTTTTTACCATCAGCTGGTTTGTTACTGGTAGGTAGCATCTGCTGGTCAATCTTAAAAACTTTTTTTGGCGATGAGGAGTCTGATGTGTGAATTTCGGTAGATTTAGTAAAATTGATAGGCATATGAGAAATGGAGGTCATGGTAGCTGTTATTGTCGATTAATTGTGGGTTGTAAGATGTCCAAAGGGCATATCCGTCTGTGTTTTTGCAAAAGTAGTTTAGCTATTTGTCAATTGGAGTATGAACAAGATACTGTGTAAATAACCACAATAATTTTCTGGTTGAAAAAGGGCAATATGAAAACTGGCTTTAGAAAGATCAGAGATATGTGATTGACAAAAAGTAGAAAAGTAAAGTCTTAAAAAATATATATACGTATAATTAAGAAAAGAAAAAAATCAAATTATCACAAATTAATTTAAAATGTGAATTATTAAATCATTCCATTTTTTTTTGTTTTATTGAGTTGTTTGCTCACAATAGGTTTTTGGGGGTTTTTTCTACTGTCCAATAACCTGCAGTCGTTAATTTAAATTCCGTATTTCCTGATGCAGTTTATCTGATCGATTCAATTATCCCTGCCCCTTTCCCCGTTCAAAAAAAAAAAAAAAATAAAAATGAAAATAAAAATGAATAAATATGTTTTATCTATTTTGACATAAAATAAAAAAAATTTCATTTTGAAATGAGGAAATTTATACAGTTTTAAAAGAATAGTTGCCATTAGGTTTCCAAGTTCAATAAATTATATAGTATTTTCTCTTTTTTCTTGTTTCAGTCGAAAAGACTTGTTATTCTTACTGTTTTTCTTACCAATTTTCAAGTGCTAACTTATCCCAGTTAGGCTCTGGCAGTTCATTTATGTCAACTCTTCGTAAATACATTATATAGTCCATAGTGATCCAGTACTGGGCTATCTTGTCTTTATCCAGTAGAATTGTCTGCGCTTCAATATATTCGGCTGTGGATGAAACCCATTAGTAATGAAAAATACAATCTAGAATAGATTTGAAAACTTACGGTTTGTAAAATTCATTTGAGATACCTGACCCTTCGACTCACATACAGGACTGTCTGGCCACTCTGGGTAAGTTATTGGTAATATTTCATTTAGGTTTTCGACAATGAAACTATACTCTCCTCGTGGTACACAGACGTCACCTGTCAACTTAATGGCCTCCAGTCTGCTTTTTACAGGTTGGTGAAATAATAAAAACTCTGGGCCATGAGTCGAATAGTCTGCCAACCAAATCCCTCTCCAAGGAAATTCTGGCGTGGGTGTCAAAAGTTCCAGGCTGATTCTACTAAAAGTCTCTGTTACAAGCGGTGATGTTATTATTTTGAATGAGGGAAACCGTTTTAAACGAAAAAGATCCGAACTAGGAATATTAGATCCAGGCACATAGTGCCCGCTAAAATGATTTGTGCTTGTGTTTCGCGTTCTGTCTGTTGCTTTTAACGTGAACGGCGGCCATACACTCATTGACCGATTGATTCGAGATGGTAGTAAAGCTGCTACGCGCATTATTCCCATTATTGCGCCGCCGTTTAAGGGGTATGTCCACATTCCAGAGTTTTTGTCGTATTCAGTTTTGTTTCCCAACTCTACATATGGCCCAAACAGCTTTGCTTTAGGAAGCCGATTATTTAAAGAAACATAGCTATTGTTAGAGAAAACAGGAGAACTATTGCGGTCGCGCTGCCCACGTGTTGTTGTGGTCTGCATAATACTCAGCAATCTGTGAAGGCACATGGTGCCATTTTCAGAATTGTACCTTGAAACAAGAAGACTACCAAACTGAACATTATCGCCAAACCATATTGATGAATTGAGCCAGCGAAAGTCGGAAAGTGACGAGTATAGCTCAAAAGCAGAACTGTAAGGCTTATAAGTTTTAGTTCCAAAGTCCCGTACTATGAGAATCTTCCATATCGCATCACTATCTAAAATAATTTTTTTAAGTTCGGTACATGTTGTTGCCAACATTATCAAGTCCGCACCATCTAGATGGCCAAGTATCTTCTCGACTAGTTCAAAAGGCAAAGTGTGTAAAGCTTCAGAAGATTTCAGTGACGACATTGAGAAAGTTGCATGCAAAAAAAAAAATCTCAAAACTTATTTAAAAAAAACAATTGGCGATCTTTGACAGGGCTCTTGTCGTGAAATCATACGCATTTTGGAGGTAAATATAACAATGGGGTAATGATTAGGGACAGAAAAGATATAGACTCCAAACTTCGCAGCCAATGCAAATTATCATCACGTGAATCAGGCTACTAAAAACAATTTTTTTTTTTTTTTTTTGAAAGTTGACCATTCTACTTTTCCCTGAAAACTCAACCTCTCATATCAGACACATAAGCAACTTCTAAGCAAATTTCCTCCCTCCTTATACTTTTTTACGATACCCTTTATGAACGTGCCCAGGGAGATTCAATTACCAAGCCAAGTAGTCAATCCTACTGTTAGAATTTTATCACTAAACACATGGTAAGTAAGTTTTGTCTCTTACTCCTTGACATTCCAAAACGGATCTAGAATATTTCACCTTCTAACAAAAAATAGGGGTCTCAAGTTTGTTTCCAAGTTTCGTCAGCAGAGACTTACAGAGATTGCCCAGCGTCTTGCAGCCTATGGTGATTTATATGATATTGTTGCACTTCAGGAAATTTGGGTTGAGTCTGATTATAACACTATCAAAGATCTCACAGCGGAGAAGTTTCGCTACAGAAAATATTTCTATAGCGGCATCTTGACGGGCCCTGGTTTGCTTGTGCTTTCTAAGTGGCCAATTGATTCTGCATCAGTGTTTAGATACCCTTTGAACGGTCGTCCCAGTGCTTTTTTTCGTGGTGACTGGTACGTAGGGAAATCTGCCGCATCCTGTGTAATTCGACATCCTGTCCGAAATATTGAAATTATCAACACACACATGCATGCTCCCTATGGGCCTGGTGATGCCGCATACACTTGTCATAGAACTGCTCAAGCTTGGGAGCTGGCGCGGATGGCTAAACGGGCATCTGACTGCGGCCACTTAGTGGTTGTTGTTGGTGACATGAACTCAGTTCCTGGCAGTCTCACACACAGATTATTTAATCTAGTGGCCCGATTATCCGACAGTTGGCAGGACTGTCATGGTGAGTTTAAGGGTGAAATAGGGCTTCTTTCACCTGAAGAGCAAATTATTCAAGCAGGCACGACCTGCGACAGCCAGTTGAATACATGGAGAGCACAGCGTCGCATTGATGAAGCTTGTCGTTTAGACTACATTTTCTACGATAGTAGTTTTGCGCAGGTGTCTGATGCAAGAGTTTCTTTCATCGACCCAATACCTGGTATTGGTTCTGTTTCAGATCATTTTGCGGCTGAGACTGATCTTATTGTTAGTACAAAAGCCGTGCCGAAGCAACCTGTCGACTCAGATGATCTGCGCCTGTTGTACACCGACATGCTAGATCTAATTGATGACTACAAAAATACTAGTATTATGCAAGCAAAGCTCAGAAATTACCACTTCATTGCATCAGTAATCGTTTTGATTGGCCTTTTGATTGCAGTATTTTGGGGAGCCGCGCATAATAGAGCCTGGGTTGGCTTTTTGTTTATGCTTGCCGCTATTGTAGTTGCGGTGACAGGGTTGCTGGACGGACTAATGGGCTTTCTTTTTGGTCGCTGTGAGATGAGAGGACTTCGCGAATTTGAAAGTGAAGTTGAACTAGCTCGTCATGTTCTCGACTGATCTTAAAAGCTGTACATTTAAAAGAGAGCCAGGTGTTGCAAATTTTAGATTAGTTCAGTTTATTTTTTCTTTTTACCATTCTTATTTTCATTAATATTTCGCATACAAATCGATTTTTTTTTTTTCCATATTGGCCTGGGACAGTTACTGTTAAATAAGTTCTTGTGATTAAAAAATTATAAGTCTGCCAGCATAAAGCAGCTGACGGGGTGGAGTTTTTACGATGCGCTTTTGTTAAACTTGAGAATCTATTGTACAAGGGGTCAGTATTTGTCAATGAAATTTAAGCAACCGAAACCATCAAACTCTGAATGAAAAAAGGAGAAATATCTGACAGTTAAAAACTGGCCATCTTTAGGTGGTAAACTTGGATTTAATATAATTATGGTATTTTTCAAGAGATTTTTTGGTCATTCTAATATTAGTTGTTAAAAGATTGGTCCTTTCAAAAAGGTCTAAGTCATCAAAAAAAAAAAAAAAGGATACATAGATGTATATACTATGTTATGGTATTTAAGGCTTGAGCTGAATAAACTGGAATTTTTAAAACCATTGGTCTTTATGGTATTTTAGAGCCGTTTTTTAATTCATATTATTTTTTTCATTTCTAATTTTATGTTGGTTATTTGTTATTTATATTAAAATAAACTCAACAGTTGTTAGCCCGAGATGGCAACCACTTGAACAACCAACCATAATTATAAGGCATTCGGTAGCTTTTTAAAAGTTAACAAATTATCAACGTCAATCTGTTATTGTTGAAAATTACTTATCGACAATACACACAACAGTGTATTTATATTTATAACTAATGATAACTCATTTAATATCATTATTTTGATAATATGTTAGTAATTTACTACTCCTACAAACAGTTTAATCTTTTAGAGTCTATACAAACCACTGTACTTTTTCATCAGTTTATGCGTAATCATACAAATAGTTTTCATTTGATTAACCAATCTTCTATCTTTTATCTCATCTAGACACTTTACACAGCCTACACACTTTCTTACCTATAAGAAGTTTGACTATAACTTGTGATCTCGCTGGGTAACTGAAACAACCATAAAGCTTAACTATAATCAGAATAACGTCAAAAATCTAAACAAAATATTTTTTGTCAACAAAAGTTTTACTGAGTTTCTTAAGTTTGATCTTTAATTGGTATTAGGTTTTTCTATTTCCAGTTTTTATATAAGAATATGTGCTTTCCTTGCGTTCAGGTCTTTGCAACCGTTCATATATTTCATGCCTAAATAATAGGATAAATATGAGTATTGACTGTGAATTTGTTTTCATTTTGATTTTATTCTAGTAAATTCAGTTTATGACATAAACGCATAATTGATATCACTAAAAAAAATACAATAGTATTGTTTTAAAGACTTCCATGACAGCCGTGCCACCTCAAAAATTTAATTATATGTATAACGAAGTTTTCAGTCATGTGCAATTATAATTACAACTGAGTAATAAGACCTACTTAAACCTGGTAAAAAAAGTATATTTGTTTGACCCAAACTCTTATCAAAAAACTAATTGGTAGCAACCAGCCACCCGAAAGCAATATTGATAACCTGATTGATAAAATCAAGAAAATGTATGATGTTTCTAATGACTAGTGGAAAAAATATTTTAGAGGTTACTTGAATAAGTATCATTTCAAAAACTGAAAACAAGTATACGTACACAAAGAATTGGACAGAAAAAAAAAATCCAAATCATTTGTATTATTAAACAAAAATTATTTCTGAGAATGTGGCCAGCTAGGAAGAGCACAGACGCTCAAGAAGGTGTACCATTAATCCTACTGCTCGAACAACGTTCTTCTAAACTTGATCCAAGAGATAATTTGCTAAATTAAAGTAACTTGATAAGGTTTGAATGTGTGACAATATTTGGTGTCAATCTACTGGGTGTTATGTATCCCAGGTCCCCGTTAGGAAAAATTGGGCGCCATTGAATACTGATGATACATCCTACAGCATGATGTAAACCGCTACTTTAAAAGTGTCATAAAGACATATGGTTTTTTAAACTTAATATTTTCTTTGTATATCATGTTTATTCTTCAGTTAACTATTTGATGTGAAAACAGTAAGCTAAATATAAGACTATTGCTGAACACGAAATTATATTCAACTCCATGTTGCAACTTTTTTTTTTTTTTGGTTTTCTCAAAAAAAAGTTATATGTAGTATACACTTTGAATAATTGAGATTTATAATCTTGATTTGTCAAAAGTAATTAACCAGTATAAAAAAATATGATTATTTGAAGTATTATAAGTTTTAAGTCATACTTGTGCCTTTTTTTGGGCTTTGAATTTATTGAATTGTATTTATTCTGGACAACTTGATGGGTTCAATTGGATGTAAAAACTGATTTCTCATATGCAATTAACAAACCGAGGTAACAAAGCAACAAATTGGTTGATTTTTGAGTTTTCGATGTGGAAATGTCTTTGTTTCTAGTTTAATTTTTTTTTTTTTGGAATAATTATGACCATCATGACTCTGAGATTATGATGGTAAATATGTGGATTGAGGTATATATGGTAAAGAGTTTGCTACAAGTACGTATATATTTTTGTAAATTCCTGTGTACAAGGGTTCTTTTGATTGTAAAAAATAAAAGTAGTAATTATTGTCTCTGGTTTATTTTTTATTTTATTTCAATTGTTTTCATCTTTTCTCTTCTCATTTTCATCATAAACTTCATCTTTGCTTTACCTATATCATTACCTGCAACCTTCTATATATACTATTAGTCGATCAATCTTTCTATCTGCTGTTGTCAATCAGGTTTACGTCATGAAACACTTTAACTTCATATCTCAAGATGGGTCTTCAAAAACAAAAAAGCAACAGTCAGGCACATCTGAGAACCCTTCTTCCTCGCAGGATCTTGCTGCTCAAGGCAATGTTTCTGGAAAAGCATTTTTTGAGCTTCTAACGCAGGCTGTAAGAAATGAATTCAATTTGGACGCAAATGCTGAGGACACGGAAGACAACCACAACGAAAACGATTACAATAATAAAAAGATCAACAAAAACAACGTTGATACTCAACCCCAGACTATAAAAAAAAGCCCTGACAATACGCCACTGAACTTAGCAACACCCAAATTGTCAGAAACCAAAAATTCCACGACAAGTAATGCTACAATTGTAGATAGTGGCTTCACAAACCTATCAGAAGCTAAGGTGAAAACACAATTGAGTACACAAAAAAATGATACTGATTTAATCTCAAAACCTGAGGCTAAAAATGATTCATCCACTACTACAAATCTCAGTCGTGATAACAAGTTGAGAACCCAGTTTATTTTCGACACGCTTCGTGATAAACTAGGATGCTGCAAAAACACTACTCTTTTGGCAGGTAAATAATAACGACTTAAAACATGTTTATTTTTTTTTACTACTTATTTTTTTTAAGCTGTTTACTAACTACATATTGGACTAGAGTACCCATGCTGGCTACTAAAAAACATTTTTCTTGAAGGAAAACTATTTGTAACTACTAAAGAAATCTTTTTTTTGTCAATTCTTCCCAAAAAACATCGTCAGGTAATACACAGCGGCACCATTTCTATTAGTCAAAAAGAAAATGGTCATTACAGTCGTTACTGGTTTGTTCTCAAACACTGCTCTTTTTCTTATTTCAATTCCTCTGAAGACTTGTATTTCCCAGTTGAAATTATTGATTTGCAGTATGCTATTAAAGCGGGTGCAGAGGTTAATGCTGACGGCACGATTGAACCATATAAGTTTTACTTGATTACGGAAAAGCAAAAATATTTTTTCAAGACTGACTCAGAAAACAGTGCTCATGAATGGGTTCGGTCACTTCAAAAAGAAATTTTTCGTATCAGAAACGAAGGTAATGAGGTCAAAATTTGCATTCCTTTTGAAAACATTCTCGATATTGAAAACAGCAAGGTATTTAGTATCATAGACGCTCTAAAGCTGCGGGTTGTCGATTCAACTGAAACGTACAACATAAGCGAGTATGTGTTAGCATTTTTACATGGTATTGACTCAAACGACGGCCCAGCACAAACCATTCGTAGTGCAATGGAAAATATGGGACTTATTGAGCTTTCTACTGAAAGCCCTGAAAAAATTGCTAGTCAGCGCCAAGTGCTATCCGTCAGTGATTCAACATTTTCTGATCGCAATAGTCTTGCCGGCACGTCACCACCAGACTCATCGCTTCGCACTATGTCTTTCCCACAAGATGGTTCATCTAGGCGGTCTTCTTCGCCGGGGTCTTTGTCTTTAATTGGAAGGAAAGTGTCTAGGAGGTTCACAAGTCTAGTAACGCCATCGTCTAGATCTGCATCACCGAATCGTGAAATAAAATTAGGAGATGACAAAAATAACAACGTGAATGACAAAGGCGATGAATATAATAAAGATTTAATTGATAGTTCAAAGCAGCGTTCAAAAACCATTTCTTTGGGTCTTCCTAAAGTAAGTGATCTTTTTAATACGCCTTCTGTCAAACATTTTGCCAAAAATTTATTTCCAGCTGACGACAAGTATCTAGTTTCAGAGGAAGAAAAAAAAGAAAGCGTCCAACACTTTCTGCAACATTTTTCCTTTTCTTCTGAAGAGCTGATTGCTAGTTACCATGTTTACTTGCAAAAGGGTTTTCTGCTTCATGGAAAAATTTACGTTAGCGAAAACTACGTTTGCTTTAAAAGTATATTTCCCAATACCAAGACTGTTATGATAGTTCCAAATCGCGAAATTCAAGACATTTTTGCCGAAAGCGGATGTCGATTTGGTTATTCGGGTTTAGTTATTGTGGGCCTGAATCAATCAGAGATCTTTTTTGACTTTAGTGCAGAGCGTTATCGAAATGACGCGTTAGATGTTATTAAGGAAGCTATGCTGCGTTCAAAAAAGAGACAACCGTCTATTGTGCCGGAGGTCAGCGAGAACATTAAGCAGTTAAGATATGCACGGCTTCTGACATATCAAACGCTGGGCTCAGAAACGTCGTTTGAAGAGTTGCATCATACAGGATTTGTTGAGACAACATTTGATTCAATCCAGCCTGACCAACCAGCACAGCCGCTCAAGTTTACATTACTTACAATTGGTTCAAGAGGAGACGTTCAGCCGTACATTGCACTTGCCAAGGGACTAATGAAAGAGGGTCACTCTGTACGGATAGCCAGTCATGCTGAGTTTAGACCATGGGTGGAAAAATACGGAATTGAGTTTGCGGAGATTGCTGGTGATCCAGGTGAGCTAATGAAACTGATGATCAATCATGGAATGTTTTCATATGCGTTTTTAAAGGATGCCATAACAAACTTTCGAGGTTGGATTGACGAATTACTCACCACATCATGGAAGGCCTGCCAAGGATCTGATGTGCTGATTGAAGCACCAAGTGCTATGGGTGGCATTCACATCGCAGAGGCTCTGGGAATTCCCTATTTTCGTGCTATGACTATGCCGTGGACGCGCACTCGCGCCTACCCTCATGCGTTTATGGTTCCCGATGTGAAGAAAGGAGGAGCGTATAACTATATGACTTATGTCATTTTTGACAATATCTTTTGGAAGGGAATCTCTAGTCAAATCAATAAGTGGCGTAAGGATTCGCTTGGATTGAAGAAGACGAATCTAGATGAGATGAATCAAACCAAGATTCCGTTTATGTACAACGTGAGTCCCTCAGTAATGGTTCCACCAGTAGATTTCTGTGATTGGATTCACGTCACCGGCTATTGGTTTTTAGATGAGGGCAACAACGATTTTGAGCCGCCAAATGAACTTCTCAAATTCATTGAGAAGGCACGCGCTGATAAGAAAAAAATTGTTTACATTGGATTTGGTTCTATAGTTGTTCCTAAACCAAAGGAACTTACTAAGGCTGTGATAGAATCTGTTCAGAGTGCAGGTGTTCGGTGCGTACTGTCAAAAGGCTGGTCTGACCGGTATGGAGCAAAAGACAACACTGTTCCGGAGATAGAACTGCCTTCAGATATCTACCAAATTAAGTCTGCGCCTCACGACTGGCTATTTCCAAAGCTTGATGCTGCTGTGCATCATGGCGGATCAGGCACGACTGGTGCAAGTCTCCGAGCTGGTCTACCAACTATTATCAAGCCTTTCTTTGGTGATCAAATATTTTATGGTAGCCGTGTTGAAGAGCTTGGTGTAGGCATCAGCCTTAAAAAGCTTAATGTGTCTAACTTTTCTAAAGCTCTTGTCGAGGTTACAACTAACGAAAAAATGATTGTGAAGGCTAAAAAGTTGGGTGAAAATATTCGCAAGGAGGATGGTGTAATGTCAGCCATTACTGTTATTTACAAAGAAATGGCCTACGCTAAATCTCTAATTAAGAAACAATCCGATGATGGTTTGGAATCAGTTGATAGCCTTGACAGTAAAGAAATTTCTGATTTTTTTAGTATGAAACAGCTTGAGGAATTAAATTTTTAGCCATAAGCATTTTCTAGTAGCAACTGTACTCTTTTGTAATGCACATAACTTTATAATTTTATAGCTTCAAATGTATCAGTATTATTAATTGAAAAACTTTTGAAATTTGCAGCACATAAATTTATTATGAAGTAATATATTTATCTAAAACTTATGCAAAGTGGATACCAACTTTATGAAACGCGTAAAGCAATTTCAAAAAGTCAGTCTCGTCACACTTGCCAGCACGCTTTTCACCTAAACCAGTCTCAGTCAAAACCTGATCTACTTTGTTTTTGACAACTTGTGAAATATCCACATCCATGTCAACATCGCCACCCTCAGCCTGCTGTGCCGACAGAAACGACTTGTAGTTTTTTTCCAAAATATGCATAACAGTTGACGATTTGAACCCGGCAGAAATGGTCTTGTTCTTTCTGACAAAGCATATCCGCAACAGTCCATCCCACTCATTGAAATCAACAGGCGGCCGAGGGGACTTGACCTCAATGCGTACTACAGAGGATTCGACCTGTGGCGGAGGACGGAAGTTATTTCTGCCGACCTTCATAACATGAGTCACACGCGCCCAAAGCTGAACATTGACAGAGAGACGGCAGTAGAGAGCTTCACCAGGCTTGGCGAGTAGTCGCAGTGCGAACTCGCGCTGAAACATGAGAATCGATACGCGCGGCGGGCGAGGCTGGTTAATCAATTTAAACACCAATGGCGACGAAATCTGATACGGTGTGTTAGAGATGCATATGTCGTGATAAGGCAGATCGGTTTTGATACAGTCACCCAGCATAATTTCGAGGCGTTTTTGAAGTTGCGGCGTGCTCTGCACACGCTTGGTCAGCTCGGATGCCATACGAGGATCCATTTCGACTGCGTAGACCTTGCGCGCTTTCTCAAGGATACGCACCGTCAGATTACCAGTACCAGGACCAACTTCAAGAACAACATCACTTGGCTTAATCTCAGCTTTATCGACAATACCCTGCGCGACAAGAGGATTCTTGAGAATGTGCTGACCAAAGCCCTTGTTCATGGTAAATACATTGATACCCTTCTTGGCGGCAGTTTCGGCGGTAGCACCAGCAGCACCTGCCGTGCTGTTATTTCTTGAAGGTTTTGTTCTCGCAACTTTTCCCATTTCTATGATAACTTCTAGGAGTTCTAGAGTTGGCCGTAACCGTTATGATTGTACAATCAAACAAAATAGTGATTCAGATTATTTTGAAGGTGAAAAAAATAAAAATAAAAAAAATTAAAATTTTTTTGTTTGGGAGTTTTGCTGCACAAGTCAGAAGTTTATTTGTACCTGACAGTGTTTTGGAAATTGTATAGGCTTTTCTTTTAACCTCCAACAAAATTCAAAAAAAAAAAGTCTATAAACCTATTGGACATCTTTAAAGATATTATCATATAGAAATCCACTACACACAAACTCAGACACAATGTTTAAGTCTCTTGGAAACATGATTTTCGGCGACAGTGCTGACGACAACGGCACTTTAAAGCGTGGTGTCCCCACCAAGGTTTCGCTTGTTTACGGCAAGGCCTCCTACAAACTTGAGTTTACTGATGATGATTTTGCCAGTGAGGAGCGCCCGGAGAAGGGTGTGACTGTTATTTCCCTCAAATTTATTGCATCACGCATTCTGACGCCTAAGATTCTTACAAACAATACTGCCAATAACGGGTCGTCGACGGCTGAAGCTGGTGCTGCTGGTAGCGGTAACAAGCTTATTAACCCCAACAACTTCACGTTGATTCACCAGGGGAAAAAGCTGCTTGATGACAAAAAGTATCTTGTTGATTATAAGGTCAAGGATAATGACAAAATTCTTGTTATGGTATCGAATCCGGAGCGTGTCGCGGCTGCAGCTGCAGCTGCCACCCGGACCCAAAAAGCTGAAAAGAAAGTGTCCAACAAGAAAAAGGCTTTCATTGGCGGCAGCAGCAGCAGCAGCAGCAGCAGCGCGGGACAGATTCCGCGCGCATTCCCTGTCAAACCATTGTCACCGGAGCAGGAGATTCAAAAAATTTTGGACCAATTGGACAAGGAGATCTTACCACTTTTAGAAAAATTTATTTCACATCCTCCAGAGACGGAGGCTGCTCGCAAGGAAGAGCACCATCGCATATCAGAGTAAGTACTGACTGAGATGACTGATATTTTTATTTTATCTTGCTGGTTTTAACTCTTTTTTTTTTTTCAACTATTTATAGACTTGTCCTGCAGAAAATGTTTCTTATGGACGGTATTGATGCCAGCGCCGGACCAGATATTCGCCAGAAGCGCAAGGACGCTATTAACACCATGCACAAGCATCTTGCTAGCATAGACACTGTGTATAAACCACAAGAAGAGGAGCCGGTTGAAGCCGAAGATGAGCATGAGGTCTCTAAACCGGTTGCTGTGGAAGGTAAGGATGAGCCTGCACCGACTGAAGAAAAGAATCAATCATAAGCCTATTATATAAGTTATGTTCTATTTTTTGTCTTCTTTCTTTCTTTCTTTTACAAAATCAATTTCTACGAACCAAATATTTCAAAAAAAAAAAAAACCTTATCGTTTTGTGTTTATGCAAACATCATTTAGTTCCCTCTCGATTAACTCAAATATATATATATATACGTATATAAAATAAGTGAGCAAAAGATATATTCATGACTATGAGAAGATCTCTTTATCAACAATGACGCTATTGCCTAGCTCGTGCTCAGTCCAGCCCCACAATTTGACAAGGTCTGTGATTTTGGATTCACCGGGAAGCCCATGCGTTGCCAGAAGTGTCGTGTTGACATGCTGCGCTACGGTGGTTCGCAGCTGCAAGTCCAGTAGTGACGAGCGTGTAGTATTGACAGCTTTAGTTTTCATGGTTGAGGGATCTGTGCACAAAAGCGCCATTGTATGTTCCAGCTCAGTGAGAAACTCAGGTACCATTGAGGCCCGTTTAGCAAGATGAGCAACCGCAAAATCAAGCACGGGAGCAATGGCCTCGTAAGTGAGTTCCGTGCTGCTGCTGCTGGGCGGTATCATCCGGATTAATTCAATGAGTTGTAGCCGCAGTAGTTCAAAATGCAGTTGCGGGTGCGTGTCCAGCAATTCTGGATCGACATCATTAATGAGCTCAATTGCTTCTTGGATCTTACCAGCTAGAATAAGCGACTTGATGGCCATACGGTCGCGGACCAGTCCTAGTGCAGTGTCAGGCAGCGCGGGGTCGAGTATAGAACTTGCTATATAACTATTATTATTGCTGGTATTACTGCTGGCATCGCCGATAGTACTAAAAGAGCTCTTCTTGCTGTTGCTGAGACTACCGTTATCAACATTGTCCTGTTTTACCACTAGGTTTGCCTCACTAGCAAACTTTTGTGCCGTTGATTGATAACCTTCAATGATCAAGTAGTCCATGACAAGAGCATCTAGACTGCGCTTGGACACTGGGATAGTGTTGAGTAAAGCATCCCACTCATCTTTAGAGTACTCTAGTTTTCTTTTTTTACTGCAACTCGACGCAGCGTTTCTCATTGGCGTCATTTTCTTGTATATTGTAGTTTTTTTTGGTAACTTTTTTTTTTCTACAGTAATTTTGCGGAGAGATTTGAAAGAGTTGAGGTGTTGTTGATCCCAAAGAAAATGAAAATGAAAAAAAAAAAAAAAAAAAAACTGGAGGCGGTTGTAATAGATATTGCAAATAATGAATTTTATAGAAAATCTCTTATTGATTATTTTCAGGTCATTTTCATGTAACATAATTGTGTAGTATCAGTAGATAGATAGATAGAAAATCTGTTTATTGTTCTTGCATCACATAGTTACTTAATTAAAATAATAATAACAAAGATATACAAAGAAGACATGGAATTCAAAAACATTTATCTCTATGAGACTTTAAAAGTAGTATCAGTAGTATATTTTTTTTTGCGCTTATATTTTGTAAATTATATGGATCAATCATTTCCTATCAACGGTTTTTGTTCATTTAATATATATATATTTTTAATTTGTACAAGTCTTTATATTTTCATAAACCAACTGGTGAACAAACTTCCAGTTGTTATACTCCGCGAAGTCTACAATTACTACACCGCATCCATGATCCAAACCCTTAATTCCCTCAGATACCGCTAGTGCAACCCCCTGGGGCCAGCATTGTGGATTAGAAAAGTTTGAACCCGAGCAAAAATTTAAAAAAAGCTTTGCTTCGTTTTGCTGTGTAGCCTCTTGCGTCGCGTTGAATTGTACTGCTCTTTCCAAATGTTCGTTAACATAATCAATTTTGGTTGAAAAGTCCTTGGGCTCGTTGACCTCTGACCAGTCTTGTACTGTGAACTTGTCGTGCTCATCAAATGCAGTATTGTATTTCCACCAAGAGGCCTCAAAGCCAAAATTGTTGCGGAGTTCGTCAGACTTGACACCAAAGCGTCGGAACAAAAACGCCTTACCGCGCGTGTCACCTAATTTAGGGATATCACCTTTAAGATACCAGCGGTCCTGGTAGGGTGAGACGTACTTGTTCCAGATAAGATTCGGGAATTCGTCATCTTGCCATTGATCAGAGCCTTCCTGCTTAATCGAGACAATGACGGTTTCGGATGGGTTTTCTTGTAAAAATTGGTACACATCGTGTAGGACGTCAGTTAGCTTGAGAGGGAATGGCAATTTAACTGGAAAGTTGCCATGAATAATTTGGAGATCTTCAGGTCCGCCGCACAACCCGAAAAATGTACGCGCTACTCGCAAATCTAAAAAGCGCACACCATGGTTTAATTGCTCAACCACAGTTGCGCCCTGGCACTGCACGGACGGAAAAGAGATGTACGCGGCGGCGCTATTGTGAGTGCCCGGAATCGACAATTGAGAAAGTAGCACGTTGTCATTGATGTTCGAGAGCCAATTACTCATAGATTCATAATTAGAGTTATAGCTATTAGACATGGCTTCAAATTTTTATTGGTTGTCTTTGCTGGTTTTATTAATGTTGTTGTTTTTATTTATTTATCTTATTTGTTTAATGTAGATGAGTTGGTTTTTATATAGTTTAGATGATGATGATGGCAATGTCAAGATGGGTTTTAAGGTTGAGTTTCATAGGGTTTTTTGAGACATTTGTTTTGTACTGCTTTGATGTCGTACACCTTCAAGGCTGCATTGGCAGCAGCAACATCAAGTATGGAGAGCTCTACCGCACGAATGCACCGAGTGGAAAGGCTCCTCCCACAATATACGTAACAGTGCTTCATACAGGCCCATCCATGACTTAAAAACACCTAACAGTTTACACCAGTGCAGGATCTGAGATTTTCATGTGTGTTTACCACAGACATCGTACAGGCTGGTAGCTATTCTTTCTGTAAAAATTTAAACTTGACGTTACTGCAAATAATGTACATAAAAAAGAATATGGTACGTATAAACAACAAGAACAAAATAAAAGCTTTAGATTTGTTATTCAACCTACAATAGTATATATACTCATATCTCAAAGTTCTATTAATAATAATAATTCTTTTGTCAATAATATTGTTAAGAGAAAAGTGATGAACCTCCTGTTTGCAAGCGTTATGAAAAAAAAAAATACAAAAGTTATATTAAGGGTTTTTTTTTTTTTTTGTTAATTTCTTTTTTTTTTTTTTTTTTTATCTTTCTTAAGCAAATTACCTGCACAGCCATGCCAGAAACGGTTGACACGTCCGTTTTGGGACGGGGCCACGTAAGCTCACCAAGTCAAATAAAACGGGCTCGACTGCCGCGAGAATGACCGTGATCTTGTTTTAGAAACCATCATCACGGTTTTGTTCCTCCACTTATAAGTAACATCAACAACAGAAGACATTATGAGCAATCCCAACTCTATTGACCACTCCCAGGCTGCTATTAAGGCTGCCTCAAAGTATGCCCAAGATAAGTGTCTAAATCTTGTTCACTCTGCCGCCAATATTGTTATTGATCCACCACATAGCGGTAGCTCTGACGAGTATCACTCTCCAAATTCTATATATTCCAATAAAAAAATATCTTCTTTGACCACTAGCCCGATGTACTCCAACAAAAATGATGATGTGGTGTCATCGTTGCTTACCGACGAGCCCGGAGATTTCGGAATCGACCGGCACATTGTCCAAGCTGCACTTGCGGCACTAGGTCTAGACACTCAGCTCTTTATAGCTGACAAAGCCTGCTCTCCCGGAGCTCATATTACTACCGGCCCGAGGCGGCCTAAGAAAAAGTTTAGTGATATGGATGAAGACGAACGCCTGCTGGCATCTAGTGAGGCCAAGAAACTGAGTGCGCGCCAGCGTCGCCAAATTAGAAACCGAGTGAGTGCGCGTCAGTTCCGGCTGCGTCGCAAGGAATATATTTCACAATTAGAGTCACTTGTAGTCAAAATGACTACTAAGATTACCACTCTTCAAAAGGCCCTTGCTGAAAGCAAGACTGAAAATAATATGTTAAAAGAGGTAAAAACAACTGTTGTACAGCCAAAACAGCAACAACAACATTTTCAACAACAAGAACAACTACAAGAGAAACAGCAACTATTCAATGATTCTTTGCTTGTGCTGCCTGAATATTCTCAATCCGATACAACCGTAGTTCCTGAAGTCTTTCCAGATTTATTCATGGAAGATCATTTGAACAGTAATCTAAATATAGCCTCATATCAGGAGCAACATTTAAATGTGTCGCCTTCTTCTTCATGCATCAATAGCCCATGGTCCGGCAGTATATCAGATATTTCTACCGGCTGGAGTTCTAATACAGCAAAATTTACTAACAGTATGTCTGCGACCAGTGCAGAGAGCATCCGCATGAGCCCCAATATTATTAATTTGCTTCCGCCTTACCCCGATCAACTGCTTGAATGGCCGGAGCAGCCTCGGTCTGATTCAGGTTATATCCAAATTCCAGACACTCGCATCTACCACTCCAAGGTTCCACATCTTAAGGAACAGCTTGTTTTGGGCCAAAAGAAACTTGAGAAAGAGGCCTCTGTAAAATTTTTATTGTCTCCAAAAGCTAAGAGTTCAAATAATCTTTCAAAAGATAAGAAGGTTAAAATGTTAGCAGAGGACAAGCTATCTATTTTAATGGTTGACACACTTTTTAAGAGTTTGGACATGAAGATGGGCACACTAAAAATCTAGGGTTTCTGTTTGAATTATTTTAAGCTCATATACTCACATAATTTCATTTGTTCATCATGTCGAAAATGCTTTTTTTGGGACTCTTATAGCTCTATAATTAGATTTGAATGCTCATTAAAAATTGAGGCTCTATATTTATAAAGCTTGTCAAGCAAATCTAGAATATTGTTTTTGAAGCTGAAAATGTATTAAAATGTCTCCTTTTTTTTTCATAGTCTGTAAATTTTATTTGGTGATAAATATGTATATATGAATCTCTTGGTTTCTTGTCTAAACAATATATATATGACAAGATTTTAAAAAAAAAAAAAAAAAAAAAAAAAATTATCTATGGCAAGAACCACCTTGGAAACATCCAAAGCATGGTCGAGACAAGAAAGCTCGTACAGCATTGCAGAAGCTGAAAAGCACTATGCGCTGTACATCACAGGCTGAGTGGCAGAAAGACTATGACAAGTTGGGTGAACTTCGACAATACTACTCTTGTACTCAGCGAGAGTTGTATAACAGTAAGTATCCCAACCCACTGGAACCATTCATGAGGACTGTGCCTTGCCATACCTTTAGCAAGTTATTCCAACTGCGAACGGGTCATGGTGCTCTTGGAAAGTATTTCCAAATGAGGTGTATTACTGAGAGAGATTATAACTGCGAATGTGGACAGCTGGAAACAGTTTAACACGTTCTTAAGGAGTGCTCTCTACATCCCGTGGAGCGTAGCTTTTTAAGTAAAGTTTCCCCGGAACTTGATCTAAGAGTCCTGCTTGATACCAAGAAGGGTCTTGAAGCGGTAGTCAAGTTTTTGAACTCATTACCGCAACTTCTTTGCTGATGGTTTGCTTGATTAGAGCAGCTTGTTAAGGTTTCACTGTGTGTCAATCTCTGTTATCATTCCAGCAGGTGTGATGTATCCCAAGTTTCCCTTAGCACATGTGTTATTTCATGGAGAATTCGGCGCCATCGAATGCCTGAAACACCTAAAGCGCGCTGAGAACGCTAATTTTAAAGTCTCATAGAGACAAATGTTTTTGAATTCCATGTCTTCTTTGTATATCTGTGTTATTTTTATTTAATTATGTAACTATGTGATGTAAGGACAATAAACAGATTTTCTATCTATCTATCTATCTATCTGAACCTCCACCTAGTTTTTTGAATTTCATGTCTTCTTTGTATATCTTTGTTATTATTATTTAAGTATGTAACTATGTGATGTAAGGACAATAAACAGATTTTCTATCTATCTATCTGAACCTCCACCTACACCTCCGACGTTTACATTCTGTTTCTTATCCTCATCGCTATTTGTTTCCTCAAGTCCGCATCTTCAACTGGAGACGACCATGGTCCCATGGCCTCCTTCTTAACCCCGACAAACGTCAGGTGAAGCTTCCTCATATTCTTATGTGTTTTACCAACGTCATAAGGACAGTTGAACATTGAAAAGCAAGGATCTTAGTTTCCAAGATCCTTCTCCAGGTTATTCTTTTTAAAAATCCTTTTTCTTATATAAACCCGTCTTCGTCTCGCTTTTTCTTGAGTTCGGGCCGGCACCGAAAAACTACTGAAAAAAACAATCATCCTCTTATCCCTCAATCACTTTCCAGACTACAGAACTCAGATATTAGCTTGCAGACCTCAGATTTTAATTTATTATAACTTTTATTTACTTTAATTTATTTTATTATTTTATTATTCTATTTCTATTTGTTTAACCTATTCGCGCTTCCGCATCGTTAATATTTTTATTCAAACCCGAACTCTTACATATTTATGCTAGAAAGCTGAACCATCTTAAGCAACAGGTGGCTAGTATGGTAAACCACAAGTCGAGGAGACAGAGCGAGAGGAACGTTTTGGGGCGACGTTAAAAGCGTTCAATCCTTCAAAAAGGCAGAATTATACTTTGGCAGACTTATAAAATGGTATTTAGGCTGTCAAGCCTCACTCAGTTTATTAAAAAGTGTCTCTCCTTGATCAATCTAACTCCTTGAATGCAAAGATAGATAGAAAATCTGTTTATTGTCCTTACATCACATAGTTACATAATTAAAATAATAATAACAAAGATATACAAAGAAGACATGGAATTCAAAAACATTT
>QVTG01000068.1:0-16280 GCA_013305925.1 Geotrichum reessii
ATATCTGTGTTATTTTTATTTAATTATGTAACTATGTGATGTAAGGACAATAAACAGATTTTCTATCTATCTATCTAGAATTCAAAAACATTTGTCTCTATGAGACTTTAAAATTAGTGTTCTCAGCGCGCTTTAGGTGTTTCAGGCATTCGATGGCGCCGAATTCTCCATGAGATAATGTCTTCTTTGTATATCTTTGTTATTATTATTTTAATTAAGTAACTATGTGATGCAAGGACAATAAAAAAGATTTTCTATCTATCAGATGTAATGACAATAAGCAGACTTTTTATCTAAAGAGTTGGATTGATCAAGGAGAGACACTTTTTAATAAACCAAGTGAGGTTTGACAGCCTGAATACCATTTTTTGAATCTGACAAAGAATGATTCTGCCTCTTTAAAAAAAATTGGATTTTTTTTAACGTTGTCTCAAAACGTTTTTACAAGCTAGCCTGTCAATATCTTATGCAAAACGTTTTTACGCTGTTAAGTTTGAGTAAATGTTTTAAAATTTATAAATAAAACTATGGTTTGATGGTCTAGTTGGTCATGGCATCTGCTTAACACGCAGAACGTCCCCAGTTCGATCCTGGGTCAAATCACTTTCTTTTTTCCATTGTAAGCTTTGATGAAAATTTTTTTTTTCTTCTGTGTCTGACATCTCTACTTGGAGTAACACTGTTATTGATCTGTGTTATTTGGGAATAAATAAAATAAAAGCTTCAAACTCTGCAACTTTCACAAAACTCACAAACTTGTTGTATGTATAATTTTGCAATCCCTGAGCTTTGATTGTGACTGGCCACTCCAATAATCGTCAGCCATATTTCATCTAAAGTTCAAACAATCGAGAATAGTCTTGGCTTTCAAAATGCAAATATTTAATATATAGTTCACATGCTTGTATGCTTTTGTTTCTTTTTTTTTTTTTTTTGAATTTGGTTGGAAAGAACTTTCAAACGAAAAATTTAAGCCGATAAAATAAAGAAAAAGCATGTTAAAATTTGTTTACTTTGGTTAGATTGTTAATACTTCTCCTGCAAGATTTGATAAAAAAAAATTGAGGTCATTTGAATGTAAAAAGCTGTGGTGGACTGATAATTGAAGATTTAATAGTTTTTTCTCTCAATATCTAGAATTTGATTTGCTATGATCTGAAACACAATAATACTTGTACCAGACACATGTGGTATCAAATTTGTTCTAGTTGAAGAAAAATAGTATAACCACTACATCAGTACAAAAGTTTTGAAGCTGTTTGGAAAATGACTATTATAATACATAACATTTTAATACTTTTTCAAAAAAAATAGTTTGTTAATTAAAAATTATAATAAGCCAATAACACTTGTAGAGCTATACCACTCTATAACTTTGCTCAACTGCTTTGGAAAGGTACAAAAAAAAACAAAAAAACACTGACATTATTTACCATTTGGTGTTTTAAAAAATAAAAATTTGATATTTTTAATTCTACAATGAAATTTGGTAAGCTGCAAAAAATTAATCATGGCACTTCGTCTTTTTTTGTTTTTGGCTTTCAATATCGATAGATTTTTTTATTGTCCTTACATAATTAAACCAAGAATAATAACAAAGATTACAAAAAAGGCATTGAATTCAATATCGATATCAAAAAAAAAAAAAAAAAAACTTGGAAAAATGAGCAATTTCAAATGGAATAAAACAGTTTCATACAGTATGTATACTTGACAATGCTATTCTGGCTTGTATTTACTAAATGTTTTTTTCTATATAACTTATAATCAACTATAAAATCAATAAAGTGATTATAATAATACAATAATAACACAAATTGCAAATCAATAAAATAATTTAAAAAAAAAGTTTTTTAAAAAAAAAAGTCTTGAATCATTATTTTCCGTTTTTCAATACTCAAAATACCGTTTATGAGACCTACCGACTATTGTGCCATGTTTCTGACTAAAAACGAAATAAAACAGAAAAAACCCGTGCTACTAAACATATTCTAGATCAGTGAAAAGATTTTTAAGCTTCGGAGTCTTGAATTTAACAATCAAAGTACCTGTTTCGTCTAAGCCTGTTTCAACTTCTGCATCGTCTACTTTCATTTGATTTCCATTGGCCGGTTGCGGATTCAAAATTGACTGTGATTGCAGTTGAGACTGTAACTTTTTTGTGTTAGATGAAGTCATTATAACTTGAGAGGTGGCTTTCGGCAGTGATGAAAATTGTGGTGTAGTTTTATTGCCGTAGACTAAATGTTCGGGCTGCTGCTTAAACCACGAAGCATTTCGATTATTCGAAGAGTTGACAGCAGGAATAAAATTATTAATGTTCTCGTAATTTTTACTATTATTACTATAGATATTGTTGTTGTTGCTGTTTTTACCATTGTTAATAATGTTGTTTGTGGTGTTAGTGATAGTGTTTATGTTGTAATTATGATAGTGGTAATGGTGGTGATTGAGAGGTGCGCGACTTCTCCGGGTGGTAGAACTTACTATTTCGTCGTCATTGTCGTCGTCATCGCTATCACCATTAATCTGTCGCATTAGCTCATCGTTATGATCTACTGCGCCTGGAAGCATAGATGAAAATACCGGAGTGCGAAAGGTTTTAATCAAATCCTTGAAGTCTGGTAATGCAGGGCCCCCGCGACGACCTGCTCGGCCCTGTCGTCGCTTACGACGACTTTCTCTGTCACGATCCCGATCCTGGCGTTCTAGTTCACTGTCATCGATTTCAACTAACGACGGTGAATAGTCTTTGGCATTGCTTTTAGATCTCAAGATATCGCTATCAATGGTGGGGAGAAACTCTCTCGATATGTCCTCATCTTCAATAGGAGTACCGTCAAACTCATGGCCAATGAGCACTAGTGACTTTGTGTAAACCTGTTGTTGTTCGCGAATAGAGTGAGCAATGGCAGTTGCAAATTCACCAGACAAATTGAGTTCTTTACATAATACTTCTGCAAACTTTTCAGGGTTATTGTCTGGACAATTGATGTCCCACTCAAATTGATCCATTAAATTATGCTGACCAACAGTGATGTCAAGTTTGATTATGATTCTCATATCCTCATCACGTTCAATATCTTTATTTTTTAATTTCGAAGTGTCGACATAAGGGTGGATATTAAACTCTTTGATCTGATCAGTAATAATTGGCACAATACTAGAGGAAAGGTTTCGAGGAAAGTAAAAGTCTTCGGTGATATTTTCAGCAAACTGAGCCACAGACATATTTTTTTCATTCAAATTCCAGGTAAAAGTGTCATGTAAGCGGTATTTGTCAGACTCAAAATCTAGCCTAATAGGGACTAAAATCTCGGGTGTTTCAGATATCTCCTTGATCTGAGATGATGTTAAATTAAGCTGTGGCAAAGCGCTTTTGCTTTTCTTTCGATCTCGAGGATAAATGATTTTGAATTGATTTCCAGTCCACCGATTGCCGTATCCAGAATAACCGCCATCAAAAATAGATCCTGGATGTGACTGTCTAAGGGGTAAGATTTGATTATAGTAGTCAATTTCCATTCTTTTTCTTTTTAAAAGCTGGCTGTAATCCATTTTCACATCGGCAATGGCTTTTCCATCCTCTGCATCTATGCGAATAACTTCCTCGATATTTTTGGTTTCTGGAGTATCAGCAGGTCCTAGTTTATCAAGGACCTTGATAATTCTGGTATATTGAGAAAGGTCTTCCTTTTTTGGCATCGCTGGAGCAGCTTGTTGAGCATGAATTATTACCGGATTTATTACAGCAGTTGCAGCCGTAGCTGTTGATGCCGTGGAATTTACAGGCGTATAAGAATTCTGATAAATTTGAGGCTTTGGCCCTACATTCTGGTAAGGGTTGACTACATACTGGGAAGAATGATTTTGGCTAGTTACATCAGAACGCACCTGGGGTACAATATATTGTTGTTGTTGTTGTTGTTGCGGTTTGAACTGGCTAGTCTGTTGTAACCGATTCTGTTGTTGAAGAAGCTGTTGCTGATACTGCTGAACAAAAAAACTCTGTTGTTGCTGTTCTTGCGGTCCATGACGTGCTTGTTGCTGTTGGTTCTGAGGGATGACTGCAGATCGTGCCCGGAGAGCCTGCCTATGTTGTACATTCGGAATCGCCTGTGTATAAACTAGTTTCTGTTGCTGTTGTTGCTGTTGTTGCTGAAGCCTAGTCTGCTGTTGGAACTGCGCTTGCTGTAACTGCGCTTGTTGTAACTGTGCTTGCTGAAACTGTGCTTGCTGTAACTGTGCTTGCTGAAACTGTGTTTGCTGTAACTGTGCTTGCTGGAACTGTGTCTGTTGCTGAAGTTGGGTTTGCGGCTGTTGTTGCGGGGTCCCTTGGAATCGGACCTGTTGCTGCTGATTATGGGGGTACTGTATGGGGTATGACATTATTTTTTTTTTCTTTTTTCCACTGATTAAACGACAAACCAATGCTTAAACAGAAAAAAAAAACCCACGCTTATCAAAAAGGACTGTTATTCTATTGATTAACCATGTAACTTTAGTTTTTTTTTAAAAAAATCTACAACGAATGATCAAGCTGTATAAATCAAAAGATAACAAAAGCGCGTAAAAGTGGCCAGTAAGTAGCGAATTATAAAATTGAACGCGTTATTTTGTTTTGTTTATAATGTTATGACAAAGTTTTTACTGTTGTTGTCGTTGTGTTTCGTGTTTTATTTCCAAGTACAAATCACGGGCTAGTTGAGAAAGGTTGTAGTTAAAGGTTGAAAAAGTTGAAATTTCTCAAGGTTTAAGCCCAGTTAAAAAAAAAAAAAAAAAAAATCAAACTATATGATGTGTGTATATATTTGTGTATGTGAGTACTACATACCTCTGTGTGTGCACAAAACGTTGTGACATTTGTGGCTGGCTTTTATCTTTCTTTCCTTCTCACCTCTAACATCAGTGTCCAGCTACCAAAAATCATGCCAACATACGCAAACGATACAAAAAACGATGCTTCTCGCGAGGCAAAAATGGCTGAGTATGAAAAAGTTAAGAAAGATCTGAAGGAGCTCATTTCAAAGAAGCGTGGCGTGGACAAGTCTTTGGTAAGCATTGAAATCAACAAGATAATGCTCGCCGCACGTACTAATATATATTTTACGGGCAGAACACGCTCGAGGAGCAACTATACAAGCTTGAGGGTGCATACCTGGAAGATACTCCTAGTGGAAATGTTGTGAGGGGCTTTGAGAACTACGTCAAGGGGTCGCAGACAAAAAAACGCGTGGGCCTCAGTGAACAAGACCGGGTGTTTTCCATGAGCTCGGCTGTGTTTCTCAAGGCTAAGATGAAGGAAGAGGATGAAAAGAATCAGTGAGTATTACCACTGTATCTATTTTATTTTCCCTTGATGTTGTTCTATTTTTTTTTCTGGATTAGCCTAGTCTTCCTGCTGGACGGGACTCGGTTCGGTTACACACAAATACTGTTACATCGGCACTCTATTTATCAACCGTTCAATTATGGCGCGTGATATGATTATGTAATCCGGTTAGGGTTGTTTAGCAAACAACTGTTGTGCATGCAAAATTCAATTCGAGAAAAAATTTTTAAACCTCCTAACCTTTTCCTCCTCTCCATCCTGTTTGACCCTAAGCAATTCCTATTAACCATGTCTGCTGCTGACGGTATGTTGCTACTGCAAGCATTATATACGCATTTGTGTTTTTAACATTATATTCTAACAAAATTGTTTTTTTTCTTCACTTTTTATTTTAGTCGATACTACTATTACCAACTCTGACGTCTTGTCCAAGTACAAGGCTGCTGGTGAAATTTCTAACCGTGTTCTTGAGCAGGTCAAGGCTTTGGCCGTTGAGGGTGCTAAGATCATTGACATTTCTATCAAGGGTGACGAGCTCATCTTGGCTGAGACTGAAAACATTTACAAAGGCAAGAAGATCAGCAAGGGTATTGCTTTCCCTACCTCTATTTCTCCCAACAACGTTGTCGCTCACCTCTCTCCCTCGCCCTCTGATCCCGAAGCTGAGATCACCTTGAAGGCTGGTGATGTTGTTAAGATTACTCTTGGTGCCCAGATCGACGGCTACGCTGCGTCTGTTGCGGACACTATTGTCATTGGAGGTGAGGTCTCCAGCCGTGTTGCTGATGTCATCACTGGTGCCTGGTACGCTGCTGAGGCCGCTCTCAGAACCATCAAGCCTGGCAACAAGAACTGGGATGTTACCAAGATTGTTGATGCCGTTGTCAAGGACTACGGTGTTGTTGCTCTTGAGGGTATGCTCTCTCACCAGCAGCTTCAGAACGTTGTTGATGGCAAGAAGGAGATCATCCTGAACCCCAACGAGAACCAGAAGCGCGATTTCGAGACTCACACCTTTGAGGAGGGTGAGGTCTACGGTGTCGACATTCTTGTCTCTACCGGTGAGGGTAAGGTTCGTCCTGGTGAGACCACCACCTCTGTTTTCAAGAAAAACAACACTACCTACCAGCTTAAGCTCCAGACCTCCCGTGCTACCATTTCCGAGGTCCAGAAGAAGGCTGGTACCTTCCCCTTCACTATCCGCTCTTTGGATGACCCCAGAAAGGCCCGGATGGGTCTTAAGGAGGCCATCTCCCACAACTTGGTCACCCCTTACGATGTTGTCTACGAGAAGTCTGGCGAGATCGTTGTTCAGTTCTTTGCTACTATTGGTTTGACCAAGAACGGTACTGTCAAGTTTGCTGGTCCTGTTGCTCCCAACTTTGACGTCATCAAGTCTGACAAGAAGATCACCAACGAGGAGATTGTCCAGCTGCTGAACAAGCCCTTAAAGCCTGCTAACAAGAAGCGCAACAAGAAGAAGGCTGCTGAGGCTTCTGCTTAGACATAAATGTTTCTGTAAACTTTTGTAAGGAGAATTTATGATCATGAGGATATATAAAGTCATGGAGAACGATCATGTAGTAACAGTAGCATACTAATAAGTGTTTTGTATTAACTGGTCATCATCTGTTGTTTGCTCCGAATGTAGGCTGTTTCGGTCTCCAAGCGTGCATTCTTTCCGCGCGTCTTCCCCACATTTAGCCGAACTTTGACTTCGCAAGTAAAAAGCCAATTCACCGAGGTAATGGAAAAATATAAATCTTAATATCAACAAGTTTTTTTTTTCTTTCTTTCTTTCTTTCTTTTTTTCTCAATAACACTGTTTTATCTTTCGTTATAAACTTTAGTTTGACTTATTAAACACAATGTCTAGTCAATTATCTACAAATCCCACTTCCGCTTTTGAGTCCTTTGGAGAACTCATTCCCTACGCAGATCCCAATTGGTACCAGGGCTATCACTCGACCTACTATAAAAAGTCACACGTTGAATTAAGAAAAGAAGTTCGTCAATGGGTTGAGGAAGCCATTATCCCCAATGTTGACGACTGGGAAGAAGCTGGCGAGGTTGACCCGGCTTTGTTTAAAGAGGCCGGTGAGAGAGGTTACCTTGCTGGTGCCTGTGGCCTCCCCGGTTACCCCACGCAGTACACGGACAAGAGACCTAAATCTGTTGACCCTAAAGAATGGGACGCTTTTCATGAGTTTATCATTTATGACGAGATTTGCCGTGCGGGTAGCGGTGGAGTCATCTGGTTTTTACTTGCTGGCTTCTCTATTGGCCTGCCTCCATTGTTCACTTTTGGCAATCAGGCATTAAAGGACAGAATTTTGCCTGGGTTATTTGCTGGTGATAAGCGCATTTGTCTTTGCATTACTGAGCCGGATGCTGGTTCTGATGTTGCCGGTTTGAAAACTGTCGCCGAAAAGACTCCGGATGGAAAACACTACATTGTAAATGGTGTCAAAAAGTGGATTACAAATGGTATTTGGTCCGACTACTTTACAGTGGCCGTTCGCACTGGCGGCCCCGGCGCTGCCGGTGTCTCTACCCTTTTGATTGAGAAGACTTTCCCCGGTGTCAGTGTTCGTAAGATTCACACTCAGGGTATGGGTATGTCAGGCTCTACTTACATTGAGTTTGAAGATGTTAAAGTTCCTGTCGAGAACTTGCTTGGTAAGGAAAATGAAGGTTTTAAGGTTATTATGAATAACTTTAATCATGAAAGACTGAATATTATCCAACAAGCTAGCCGATTCTCTCGTGTCCTCTATGAAGAAGCTGTCAAGCACGCCCACAGACGCAAAACTTTTGGTCAAAAGCTTATTGAACATGCTGTCATTAGAAACAAACTTGCTAACATGGCCATCCGCGTTGAGGCTCTGCACAGTTGGTTGGAAGTACTCATTTACCAGACTACTGTTATGAGCCACCAGGAGTCTTCACTCAGACTTGGTGGTGCCATTGCTGGTGCTAAGGCTTTTGCTACGCAAACCATGGAGCTCTGTGCCCGTGAGGCTTCGCAGATCTTTGGTGGTCTTGCTTACACCCGTGGCGGCCAAGGTGGTGTGGTCGAAAGACTTTACAGAGATGTCAGAGCCTATGCCATTCCCGGTGGTTCCGAAGAAATCATGCTTGATCTATCTATTAGACAAGCTCTCAAGGTTCACAAGAAGCTCGGCGCTAGTTTATAAGTGATAAGAAACGACAACGCAATTACGACCCGGAAAAAAACATTTTTTTTTCGAAGGTTCTTAAATATGTAAAGACACAGAAATTTTTGATTGATTAAAAATAAAATTATTAGTATAACTATCTTTAAAGTCATATCATCTTAGCACCTAACGTCATGAGAGGAATGATGTACGCATTTTTGGGACTGGTCTCTTTTGTAGTTTCCGCATTTTGTACATAAATAGTTGTTGACTTGGAAAATAATGTTGTCAGTTGTCAGTATGGATTGGTACGGTGAGCGTTGTCTGGCATGACAAAAAGCGGCATGCATGAAACTAGATTTCTCTGCACCAAATCCATTATCATAGCTGTTATTACTGTTTCCATCTGTAGTATCATCACTTCTTATTCTAGCGTTATTAGTATTTTTATCCCTACCATTTTTACCACAATTGAAAAGGTATGAGTCGTCGGGTTCAATAATAAAATTCGAAGATTCCCAAACGTTTAACAAATTTTCATTTTGCTGCTCTAAGGACACATTTTTGGTATTTTGATCCTCAAACAACCAAAAATCAACATTGATGTTTTCTTTGCTGTTATTAATTTTGAAACTAACATCATCGCTCTCATTGCTGCTTTTTAGGTTGATATTAAATTTTTCAAAACAATCTGACAAATTTTTAAAAATTGGTTTTTCCGATGGCTGTGATATCAACGAAACAGATTCTGAATTTGCATTACTTGAATTGCTAATAGACTTATTCTTATTAAGTTCATCAAGAACTGTTCTAGAATTGATCTTTACAGGCTTTTTCATGGGCTTTTTTGGACCTTCGACTGGTTCCCATTGTAAAATTCTTTGTCGCAAAGGCGTTTGATATGTTTTGTAAACAGGCTGTGTGCTGAAGTTATTTTTCTCGCTCAAGTTCGTAGTGGAGTTTTGTGTATTTTCAAAAACATGGCCAAGAGCTTTAGCTAAATTTTTGTTATTAATACCTTTTTTGACATTTCCATTTCGCGTTATCAGACCCTTTTTGTATAATCTTGCTTCTACCACTACTTCAAGAGGTTCAGAAAGCTGTGCCAGGATCACGTTGCAGAACCCAGTTGGCGTTCGGTAATATTTAAGGTATGCTTCATGAAGGTCGACAAACTCCCACAATTCTGTTGCATTTTTCGGAACATCTTCATTAACGCAAGAGCTAAATATATCATCATTGTTGCGATGCCAACCCCCGTGCAGTCGTGCCGCAATTTGTCTCAGATCACGCCGTCGTCGCACTGGAGTGTATACAAATTCTAGCAAACACTGTGACCAAACTATAGGGTCACTTAAGTTTTTGTTTTGCTTAATCATAATTTTGTCTACTTTTTCACGCAGCGACAACGCTACGCTACCTGTCACAAACATGTACAGTTCTGGTGCTGTTAGTGCATTTCCTTGTAGCACTTCTATTTCTGCCAGCGCACGCAACAACCGCATGAACCAATTTACTACTTCTTCAGTCTCAAACAGTAAGATTTCTTGCATTGGTTTTAAAGTGCCAGCGCTGTAGTTTCTTTGACTTGTTGCTTCAATTGAAAAAGATGCGTCCATATTGTCAGAGAGATTGCAATTCAAGTTGTTATAACTAAAGTTATCGTCATCATCAACTTCAAGCCTATCATTAAAATCACTCCAGATAGCATAGTTTTCAGATTTAAACGTAGATTCAGTACTATTTATGGCGTATGAACCAGAACTAGAATCCCTGGTGTTTGACAAACTAAATTTGTACCCGGCAAGTGGCGTGCGCAATTCAAAATAAGGCCGGAACGGGCGTCTAAAAAAAGATCTTCCATTCATAACACTTATTGAATTTGAATATTGAGTGAAGGTTTGTTTTCCCATTAGATAAACACAACACTTTTTATTCGCACTCGAAACTTTTGAAGTAAAGTCTGGAAAAAACGAATTAGTGCAGCTTGTAGATAGAAATGCTTAAAATTTTATCTTCAGAAGTTAAAAAAAAAAATTATTAGTAACATCCTTTTATGATCAAGAAATGCTTTATATATTTGAAATTGATAAAGGATTGAACGTGGCCGTTGTGAGACAGTGTTATGTAGTTGGTAATGGTCATATATATGACACATGAGTAGTAACTTCACACAAGGGGAATCGGTAAAAAGATATCATTGTCAATCTCAATCATCAGGTAAAATTAAGATGCATAGACAACATGTATAAAACCTTAAAAAAAGAAAATTGAAATGATTTTAACAGGATTGACTTTATTTTTATTGTGAATTATTAAAATAAAAAAGCCATTTCACCTACTAAAACACTCAATAAACGGGAAAAAATCACTATGATGACCCACAAAGCGTCAATGTCAACATGTTTTTTTGAAAACAAATATATAGTTTGTAACATTTCTTTAGGTCAGTTGTTAAAGTAACAAACAAATCAATATTTTGGAAAAAGAAATTGATGTCAAAAATATGGTCTCTGGCGGGATCGAACCGCCGATCCTCGCGTTAACTGCTAGGAGTTGTATTAGCACGATGCCTTAACCAACTGGGCCAAGAGACCAATTTGTTTTTTTTGAAACATTTAAGATTTTGATAGAGTCTTGATTAACAATTTGCTACTCAGACAATTTATAAAAATTAAAAGAAATTAGTCTTAAAACGACGTTGAAAGCATCTAATTCTTTAAAAATGCAAAATCATACTTTGGGAATTTATGAAATAATATTTAGGCTGTCAAGCTTCATTCGGTTTATTAAAAAAGTGTCTCTCCTTGATCAACCTGACTCTTTGAATGCAAAGATGAGGGTGGTTTCGCAATTGACCATGGCCTGAAAAAAAATGGTATTTCAACAAAAAAAATGGCTGAATCGTGGTATTTAATACCTAATTCCCCAAATAAGATAGATTGACACGCAGCAAACCCTTAATAAGTTGCTCTAATCAAGCAAACCATCAGCAAAGAAGTTGCGGTAATGAGTTCAAGAACTTGACTGCCGCCCCAAGACCCTTCTTGGTATCAACCAGGATTCTTAGATCAAGTTCCGGGGAAACTTTACTTAAGAAGCTACGCTCCATAGGATGCAGAGGGCACTCCTTAATAACGTGTTCAACTTTTTTCAGCTGTCCACATTTGCAGTTATGATCTCTCTCAGAAATACAACTCATTTGGAAATACTTCCCAAGAGCATCATGACCTGTTCGCAGCTAAAATAACTTGCTATAGATATGGCGAGGCACAGTCCTCATGAATGGTTCCAGTGGGTTGGGGGTACTTGCTGTTATACAACTCTCGTTGAGTACAAAAGAAGTATTGTCGAAGTTCATCTAACTTGTCATAGTCTTTCTGCCACTCAGCTCGTGATGTACAGCGCATAGTGATTTTCAACTTCTGCAATGCTGTACAAGCTTTCTTGTCTCGATCATACTTTGGATGTTTCCAAGGCGGTCTCTTACTCCAGTACTTGTCATCATCAATGCCTTCCATTTGTTTGATTCTCACGAATAATTTATCAGAGTCGCCTTCGGGTAGCTTACTACGAGTAGCAAGTTTCCTAACAGGGTTTTTCGGGCTATATCTTTGTTATTATTATTATTTTAATTATGTAACTATATGATGTAAGAACAATATACAGGTTTTCTTTCTATTAAAAACCATCATACGAACGCCTTTTTTTGTTGTTGTTTTAGATACATTTAAATGACCAATGTATTCCTGTACTTGTGTCACAAACTAAACTTGAATACCTTTTTTTTTTTTCAATTGTTAATATAGTAAACCTACTCTCTTACGGGTGTTTTGGAATCAACTTTCCCCGTGTAGCGAGGTTTTGTTTTCCACCGCTGAATAAAAAATAAAATCGGGTCGATGTATTCGTTATACATTGCCCACGACCAACCTTGAGTCAACAATACTCGGTGGTCTTACTGAGTCACGTCGCACGGCTCCAAACAAATCCATAGTGCTTTTTTTTTTAGTAGATCACAGACACTACACTTAAATTGTAGATATAAATACACAAAAACCATTTACATAATCAGTTTTTTTATAAACTTTTTTTTTTTTTTTTCATAACTAATTTTGAACAATCAATTTATTTCTCCATGTACAGGCATATTTATTTGCCTTAATGGTGGAAAAGTCTGATGTTGTTCTCAACGTAAACAATGTCAAAAGAGTTAGCAGCGGCAAGCACAACCTTGTCCTGGACAGAACCAGAAGGAGCAGCAATGTACTTAACACCAGAACGGACAGCGCGGTAGACGTTGTCAGAGAAGGGGAAGAATGCATCAGAAGAGAGGGCCACATCGGAAAGCTTGTTGAGCCACTCGCGTCTCTCGGCAGCAGTGAAAGGCTCAGGAACCTCACCCTCAGCAAACTTGGAAATGAAGTCGTCACGCTCTGGGCCAGACTCGGGAATCTGGTTGGAAACAAACAAGTCAATAGCATTAGACTTGTCAGGACGCTTGGTACCCTTGGCCCACTTGAAACCAAGAACACGGGGGTGCTGACGCAACCACCAGTTGTCGGCCTTCTCACCAGCAAGTCTGGTGCAGTGGATACGAGACTGCTGGCCAGCACCAAGACCAATGACCATACCGTTCTTGGCGTAGCAGACAGAGTTAGACTGGGTGTACTTGAGAGCAATAGTAGCAACAGTTAAGTCAATGAGAGCCTGCTCGTTAATGTCCTTGTTCTCAGAGACAATCTCCTTAAAAGTAGAGGGGTTGATGACGGCATCGTTGCGCTTCTGCTGCAAGGAGATACCGTAAACTTGGCGGGTCTCGACAGAGTCGGGGTTGTAGTTAGGGTCAATTTGAAGAACACAGTACTTGCCGCCCTTCTTCTTCTTCAGGATCTCAAGAGCCTCAGGGCTGTAACCGGGAGCAATGACACCATCTGAAACCTCCTTGGAAATGATCTGAGCAGTGGGCAGGTCGACAATGTTAGACAGAGCAATCCAGTCACCGAAAGAAGACATGCGGTCAGCGCCACGAGCTCTAGCGTAAGCATTAGCGAGAGGAGAAAGGTTTTCAATATCAGAAACAAAGTAAAGCTTCTTTTCAGTCTCGGAGAGAGGGAGACCAACGGCGGCACCGGCGGGAGAAACGTGCTTGAAAGAAGCAGCAGCAGGTAAGCTCAGAGCAGCGGAGAGCTCCTTGACCAGAGGCCAGGAATTCAGGGCATCGAGAAGGTTAATGTAACCAGGGGATCCAGAGAGGACTTTGAAGGGGAGCTCGCCCTTGGTGACAAAAGCCTGGGCAGGCTTCTGGTGAGGGTTAGCACCGTAGCGCAGGGGCAATTGAGAGACATCCTCGGAGTACTGCTTACGGAAAAAGTCAGAGATCATAGCATCGTACTCAGCGGTGTGCTCAAAAGCCTTGAGAGCAAGTCTGTTACGGGTCTCCTTGGTGATTTCACCCTTCTCGAGCTCGCTGACAAAGCCGGCGTAGTCGTTGGGGTCGGAAAGAATGGTGACACGAGCGTGGTTCTTGGCAGCGGCACGCAGAAGAGTGACACCACCAATATCAATCTCCTCGACAGCTTCATCAATGGTAACGTTAACCTTGGAGATGGTTTCCTTGAAAGGATAAAGGTTGCAAATCACGTAGTCAACCTTATCAATGTTCTGTTCTTGTAAGTCCTTCTCGTCGGAGTCAATGTTTCTAGCAAGGATACCTGAATGAAACTGTTAGTAACGGGTATAGAATGATATTATCAAAAAAAAAAAAAAGGTGACATACCAGCGTGGACTGCGGGGTGCAGAGTCTTGACACGGCCAGAGAGCATCTCGGGAGCGTGAGTGATAGAAGAAACATCCCTGTTGAAAAGGTTAGATGGTGTTCAATTGGAGAAAAGTAGATATTACATACTCGACGGGGAAGCCAGCGCCTCTGACAAGGTTAGCGGTACCGCCAGAAGCCAGCAAGCGCACACCGTTATCGACAAGACCCTTGGCAAGGTCCAGAAGACCGGTCTTGTTGTAGACGGAGAGGATGGCAGTCTTTTGGGGGGTAGAAGAAGACATTGTGATTGGTGGGAAGGTAGGAAGTGATGAAGTGATGGAAGGAAGAAGAAGAGGAAAAAAAGAGAAAAGTAATAAAAAAATTAAAAAAAAAAAAAAAAATTTAGAGTTCTCGTTCTTTTTTTTTTATTTTTTTTTTTTGGATGATGGTTCAATAGATGTATGAGCCAAAAAAAAAAAAAAAAAAAAGAGTCAGCAGCAAATTAAAAATTTCACCAATTATACCATCAAGATTACCAAAAGGCGTAGTCACCCCGTGTAAGCAAAAAAAAAAAAAATAAAAAAAATAAATAATATTAATAAAATAAAAATAAAAATTGTTATGATTTGTATTGATGATATTTATAATTATTATGGTGTTAATGATGACGGTTATTATGGTGTTGATGACATACAAGTAATGCGCTAGAGCTTTATAGTCTCAATGTATTTGGCACAATTTTCACATGTCACTTTTCAACAGGCATATATTACAATCTTTGTTTACTGCTTATTATTTTCAAGAACAACAAAATCAATGCATACACAATCTATTTATTACGTGCCTGAAGGGAAAACTTGTATATGGGCACTGATCCGTGGCCCGACGGTTCAAAGGTACCATAATGTTGCTTTTTTTTAATCAATCGCAACAGAATGTGCACGGCTCGCTCAATTTATGGACTTTTTTACAAAAAAAAAAAAAAAAAAAAATTTTTTTTTTCTTTATATGTTAGACCGTAAACAACATACAACAGATATTTACCTCTCACAGTATACACAAAAAAAATCAGAAACGAAGCTTGTATTAGGTCTAAATAGCCCTAGGTTACCCTATTGAGTCACATGACCATACAGTATTCATTTTCATTGTTTTATTAGAGCCTTTTCAAGTATAAAAATCTTTTGATCCCACCGTCTCTCTTTTCTCTCCTTTTCTTTTTTTTTTTTTTCTTCTTTAACGCAAAAATTTCACAGTAATCCACTTAAAAAGTATTCCTACGAGGAATCTCCAGCTTTGGAGTTTGTTCCCAGGACCTACGTGAATTTATTTTACAAAGGGAGGAAGGCGCAAGCCTTCTCTTCTTTTTTATTACTGGAGAAAAACAGTGGGCCAATCTTGGGTGCAGCGGACCATCAGTTGAAGCTCTTTGTGGTTTCCTAAGGGTGTCCCTTCGTGGTCCCGTATGGGGTCTGGTGCAATGATTGACTTGACATTTTTTTATATATACACTTGAATAAATTTTTTCTTTTTTTTAAAAAAGAAACTAGAATGACAAGTACAAGGCAATAAAAATATTTATATGTAGCGAGTTAACTCTTGACCTTTTTTTTCTTTAGTATTTAGGTAAGATCCATTGAAATTATAGTTTTGACTACTTGAGATTTTAGATCTTGAAGTATATTGACGAAAAAACCGTAGACAACCTAAATAAATAGAAAATCTGTTTATTGTGATTACATCACATAGTTACATCATAATAATAACAATAATAATAATAACAATAATAATAATAATAATAACTAATATATACAAAGAAGACATGGAATTCAAAAACATTTATTTCTATGAGACTAAAATTGGCGTGCTCAGCGCGCTTTAGGTGTTTCAGGCATTCGATGGCGTCGAATTCTCCATAAAATAACACATGTGTTAAAGGAAACCTGGAATATATAACACCTGCTGGAATCATAACAGAGATTGACACACACAGTAAAACCTTAACAAACTGCTCTAATCAAGCAAACCA
>QVTG01000068.1:16290-31314 GCA_013305925.1 Geotrichum reessii
CTCCATGAAATAATACATGTGATAAGGGAAACCTGCGATACATAACACCTGCTGGAATTATAACAGAGATTGACACACAGTAAAACCTTAACAAACTGCTCTAATCAAGCAAACCATCAGCAAAGAAGTTGCGGTAATGAGTTCAAGAACTTGACTACCGCTCCAATATCCTTCTTGGTATCAAGCAGGATTCTTAGATCAAGTTCCGGGGAAACTTTACTTAAGAAGCTACGCTCCACAGGATGCAGAGGGCACTCCTTAAGAACGTGTTCAACTGTTTCCAGTTGTCCAGATTCGCGGTTATAATCTCTTTCAGTAATACACCTCATTTGAAAATACTTTCCAAGAGCACCATGACCTGTTCGCAGCTGGAACGTAGACAAACTATTAACGTTCTTTTTTCTAATTCATAGTTTTTAAAGATAAATTGACACAGGTGTTTAGACAACCATTTCCGCAGATTCAGGAATAATGGAATCAATGCTTTTCATAAGACCTCTTCTACCCCAAAATCACTATTACTAAATAAAAAGCAGAATCGATACCAGTCTGACATTTAAATATCCCTTTTATTCATATTTAACAATGTGTAGCATATAGTTATTGGATTATTTTAAGATATGTAGTACACCATTCAACTGTCGTTATAATCCAAATTCCTATAAAAAAAAGGTTTCCCGGGAACTTGATCTAAGAGTCCTACTTGATACCAAGAAGGATATTGGAGCGGTAGTCAAGTTCTTGAACTCATTACCGCAACTTTTTTACTGATAGTTTGCTTGATTAGAGCAGCTTGTTGAGATTTTTGCTGTATGACAACCTCTGTTATGATTCCAGCAGGTGTTATGTATTTCAGGTTTCCCTTAACACATGTGTTATTTCATGGAGAATTCCGCGCCATAGAATGCCTGAAACATATAGAGCGCACTGAGAACACTTATTTTAAAGTCTTATATAAACAAATGTTTTTTGAGTTTGATTTTTTTTTTGTATATCTTTGTTATTATTATTTTAATTATGTAACTATGTGATGTAATCACAATAAACAGATTTTCTATTTAGATTGGATTTGGCTGATTATGGTGATATTATGATTTACAAGATTCTGGCAAGTTTTAACAGGCTTTTGTTTTTGTGCATGCTCTAACTATAATGGACGTAAGTTTCAAGTCTTAAAACATTACAAATTTCATAAAAAATTTTTTTTTGTTTAATATACTCACTGTTCTGCTTGTTGTAATAACGCTAGACTCGTATACAAGTGAAAAATAAAATCTCATCAATTGTTAACAGAACAATCAGGCTTAAAAGCTACAACTTAATTTTTTTTATCTTTTAATTACTTGACAGACAACATGTGGTCTTGATTCATTTCATTGTTAAACATCAATTTTTAATACGCTAAATATAGAATATACAAAATCAACACTAAGTTTAACGGTATCTCCAGAGAGAAAGGGTGTTGTTCTTCTTCCAGGTGTGTCTTCTGCCAGCCTTGGTGTTGTTGAACTTGTGGCCCTTGTTGATACCTCTGGACTTCTTGCCAGTGGCGGTAAGACCACGGGCCTCACGGTGCTTGTGAACAGGGTTGGCAATCCAGTTGTATCTGGCGTTGTTGCGGATAGCAGAGTGAGAAGGATCGACGAGGATGACCTCGAAGTACTTGTAGGTAGCATCCTGGTTAACCCAGTAAGAGTTAAGGACACGGAGGTTACCAGCACGGCGACCAACACGCTCCTCAGCAGTGGCACGGAGAGAGCGCTGGTACTTGAGCTGGTTAACACCCTGGTTAGTGGGCTTACCGTAAGTAGCACCCTTGGGGACGGGTCTCTTGCGGTTACCTCTGCGGACACGGACACGGAAGATGACAAAGCCCTGCTTGGCCTTGTAACCGAGACGACGAGCCTTATCGGGGCGAGAGGGGCGGGAAGCGCGGTGGATGACGCTCATCTGACGGTACTCCCAGCATCTAACTCTGAGAAGGAAGCGGAGGACATCAGACTGCTTCTTGCGGTGAAGCTCTTCGAGGTATTTGTAGGCACCCACTAAAGGAGAATTGTTAGTATCAACAACATGTAAAAACGATTGTAATTCAATCTGCAGTATTCATGAAAAATTGAAAACTGTTGCTTGACGACTCTCCATGATGTCCGCTAATATCGTGAAATGTAGGGGTGCTGACTTACTTTTTGTCGATTACGGCTTTGCTAGTGAAAGTGTGAGTCGAAAGAGGGAAGAAAAAAAAAAATTGTTTTCTTTCAGATTTCTTGAAAGCCAGGAATAAAAAAAAAAGGGAAAAAAATATCAAGAGGGTAACACTGACAAATTTACTTGAAATAGCAGCTTTAGGGTTATTAGGGCTATAATGCACTAGCAGTCACTCTATTATCATTCCATATTTCCTAAACCAAAAGCCCTAACCCCATATCAATTTATGTACTTGTATCTGGTTTATAATTTTTTAAACCCGCACTGGTTTGGTGCAATTCGTTTAAAGCTTATGTCTTTTGTCTTCAAATTACACAAATTCATGTATACGTATAACTCATATACTGCTGGGTTTGAATTTAAGTATTGATAACTTTTATGGCAACAACTAAATACTGGCATCTAATAGCAGTATACAGATAGAAATCATGTTTCTCGGTATGAAATAACATCAATCAGTAAATCAATGATAGCATATTGTTTTTTTTTTTTTTTTTAAAAAAAATTCTACGTAATACAGAAAAAATGAAAAAAAAAAAAAAAAAAAAATGATATCTTTTTTTTTTTTTTTTTTTTTTTTTTTTTTGACAAACATGAAAATTAGCATCTTTGCTGGTAATTAGACGTCAAAATTTTGTAACTTTGTACTAGTTAAGTGTCTAAATGAGAGTAAGTAAATGTCTTTAGTTTGGAGAAACCGGTTTACCGGCCATAAAAGTAGTTTGATCATAGTTATTGGCAGCAGCCAAGTATGACAATCATAAGTCCAAAATCGATGCCAATCGGCACAATGAGCAGTAACTGCTCAATAATTTAAGAAAACTTAGTTTTCTCAATCCTGCTTTTTCACAACTATTACGTGTCTATGGAGACAATCCCAGATACCTCATTTTTGAACTTTATATTAACAAAAAAATAAATGAAATTCTAGATCAACCATGTGAATTTATTGTCAATGAGATTTTTCAAAAAATTTTTTGTATTTTTTTTTAATGAAAATTCTTTAATTTTGAATACATTTATTTGGCATGTGTTTTATGCTCAAGATTTTTGGTTTATAAACGTGGCTGTAGCATATTAATGGCAGCTAAATAATTACATTTTGAGATTCTATATTCCTAAGTGATATTACTGAGACTTGTATGGCAATTATATTTTGATATAATTGATATAAAACCAATTGTTTATGTAATGTTATCATTATTTTTCTTTATTATAGTTATCATCAACAGTCATCTAAATATTGATTTGAGTCTCTCTGTTGAATCTTTCATTATACTAACTTTAGTACTTTATTTTTTTTTTAAAAAAATTAAGTATATGTGGCTTGATAACAAAAATGATATTACTCAAGTTACAAATGGTATAGCTTGAGAGGAATTGCTATATATATATTTGTCTACTTTGCCCGAAATTTATGTAACTATGTGATGTAAGGACAACAAACAGATTTTCTATCTATCTATCTATTTACTCTGCCCGAGCCTAAAGTATCAAGCCGAGACCGTAGCCAAGACTATAATCTTTATACAATCTTTTTTTTTTTGAAACGCGGTATACTATTTACAAAATATTTCTTTTCCCAAAACCAGGCAATAAAACATGTTAGTACAATGTAGTGTACAACTTGACATAGCAAGCCAATAAAATCTAGTCCATTTCATAAATAAAAGAAAAAATCTAGCCGGTTTTTAAGTGAGCAACCCATATTAAATTGGAAAAAGCAGGGGTATTGAAAACTCACCAGCGAATTCAAATACACTTAATACAATCTAACATTATTACCAATTTGTTTTGAAAATTGCTAACTTTTTTTTTAATATTATAATTTGATTATATCAGAAAAAAGGAAAAACCATTCTAGAGCTTTCATATTTGATTTCAAGTTCATATAATACATGAAGAGTGTTTATACTCAATTTTTATTTATTTATTTTTATTGTTATCAAAGGGGTATTACAGTAAGCGATACCATAAAATAGCAGTATTTGTCTTTCTCGCCCTATACTAATACATACTTGATAGAACCAAAAAAAAAAAAATCAAAAGATTTACGCTACAATTTAGCTTGAATCATATGTAAAATTATCCCCATTAAAGCTAGATGATATAAAATTTCTCAGAAAGTAACTAGGTTTTGTCAAACTTGTTTTATAGCCCCTGGTACCCCTCCAGAAGCTTGACGTTGCAGTTAACTTTATTCTTTGACTCAGGTACACTACCCACTTTTAATAATAATCATAAAAAAAATACCAGAAAATGAAGATCATTTGCAGCTTTTTTTTGGTTGTTTTCAGGGATATACAGGAGATGACACAGATTTTTCGATGAACCTGCGTATGTCTCAGTGTTAGCTACCAACGAAATCTAGAGTTATTAAAGTCGTAGACTTTGAATTTTTTTTGATCTTTTATTGAGAAAAAAGATTTATATATATAGAATTTTTGCTTATCGTCTTTAAATAACATAGTTATATACTTAAAATGATATACGTATGTTTACCGAGAAATGAAGAAAGCCTTTTGTTTTAAAAGCTTGAAATCTAAGAAAAAAAGATTGGTACCTTGCACCTTATAAACTCTAACTAAAACATATAAGAGTAAATGGCGCAATCAGTCAACCGTACCTAAGTCATCAGTTATTAAAGTTCCAGTCATGGAAACAACCATCTAAATCCAATATATATATTTAATTTTTTTTTTTACAATTTGTTTGTTTGGAAATTAAGGCGTTCCTATACTATCAAAAGTGATCGTTGAATCGTACATGGGATGACAGTAGATCATCAGCAATAATACTAAGACAAAAAAAAGAGATTAAATTAAAGAGCATTGTCCGTTCTAAGCAATTGAGAATTATGATAGAAACAATTTTATATCTGAAAGGCAGAAGAAATTGGCAGCTACTCACAATCAGAAAAAGTTTTCAACCAAAGTAAGTTATTGATTTTTTTAGACAATTTGGAGTACTAACTACATGCTTTAAATACCATTTCACATAGCTTCAAAATTCTAAAAAAAAAAAAAAAAATCAAGCAATGGAATACAAATAACTTGAGTTTACAGCGATTGTACGCTATAAATTAGGTTTCATTTGCATCTATAACAGCAACAGTGATGTTGATCCAAGGCAAATACACAACAATGTTCACACATTTTCAGATTGCCCAACAAGAAGCCAACTAAATAAAAATACATATATAAAAAAACGTACTTTTATACGATATCAAAAAAATTTCTCTTTTTTTTTTTTTTTTTGAAATTTGAATTCAGGTTGGTGAAGTTTGAATCCAAAAAAAGTCGCTCAGGTGATAGGAGAGACTTAAAAAGTGGTTCCTGTTCCTGAATATATTGTAACCTTTCATGAATTTAAATAAAATTCATGACAATCTAGAAACAATAACAAACAAAAAACAAACAAGCATTCAATTTTGGTATATGTGAAAAATTTCATTAAATAATTCCTCCCCCTGTTGAATTAAATTAAAAAGAAAAAAAAAGTGTTTTTTTTTTCTTCCAAAAATATTCCATGTTAAATATTGTTTTTAATCCATTTCACGAATTACTTATAATTCAAAGACAATTGTTATATTTTGATCATTTAGCTAAATATAATTCAGGTATCAAGGTTGCAACGGGCAGATTTGGAACAATATTCAGTCGTTTTTAGGTCTTCAAAAAAACAAAAAAAAAGTGTTTCTTTTAGGATATCAACAAGATAAAACTGTTTGAATGATTGTAATAATAAAAAAATGATGTGAATCCAATTCATATCATGACACGATGATTTGAAAATTTGTGTTTTAAACATGTTTGTGAAAAAAAAAAAAAAACGGTAATCAGGCACCAACTGGGAAAGATTCCTATTACGTCACTAAACAACATTTCTTTTTCCTCTCGCTTTTTCTGTACCTCGAAGACTAAAACCCACAAACACAAAACATGGCAAAAAAGAAAAAAAAAAGTAGAAATAAAATGTGTCTTTTGGATCTTCATCGTGTACTTAATTTTGTATAGTTATGTTTTTTCTTCATTTTTGTGAATAACATTTTGATAAATATGTTAGGAAAAAAAAAAAAGAAAATTCGTTACTTAATTGAACTCAACTTCTATATAAACTACTAAGAGCCCTTAGAAAAAACAATCAAGTCTCTTTTATCGCTTATTTATTTTCTAAACACTCTAATCATTTGCATCCAGTTTTTTTTTTTTTTTTGCTACAGTGACAATTTTTTTTATTTGAAATATTTATTTTGTAATGTCTAAACCATCATTTCTTGCTAATGAAATTCAGGCCAGCGCTGCCTTAACTTCTCTTATCCCTTCTGACGTTCCACTACTTGTTGACACCCAAGTGCTAACTACGCCAGTTACTTGGACAATTGCGCCTACACAAACTGGCGATTCACCTATAATTGTCACTAATAAAGTTAACGAAAACCATGCATCTGAATTGGCTGCCGCTACTGCAGTTTTTAACAATAGCGCGGCCATTGTTAGCAGCATTGACATAGAAGGCTTATCAATGCTCGTTGATACTACAACTGCAACAGCATCTCTTTCGTTGTCAAACATAAGCTCTATCCATCATAGCGCATCGGTGCCTACATCAGCCTTTACAAACTCCAGCACCCCATCACTTTCAGGGGCAAATACTTCTGGTGCGCCTGCCGGTAGTATCAGAATACAATATTCAATTCTTGTCGTGATGGTACTTGTTCTAGCTACCATTTTCTAGCTTTTTATTTAATCAAAGTTTTGGTTGTTGACTATAGATGGGCCCCAATTTCCTGGCCAATAGGATGTTTTTTTTTAAAATTATACATACTTAATACAATACTACAGTTTATGTATATGCATTTTGAATGTTTTTTTAATGTGTTTTCATTTTTTTTTTTCATGTTTTTTTATTATTTACTTGTTTTTTCCACAATAATTTTATATGCCAAAATTTAATGTTATATGTTTTAATTGTGCATTGCGTGAACACACTACAGTATTAAAAGTACGTTGAGATCATTCACAGTTGAAAATGTTAGACAAGAAGAATCGTTTTTTTTGTTTTTTTTGAAAATTGTAATTACAACTAATGTTCAAAATTTCTGCCGATAGTGACAGCTATAATTCTAGGCATTATATTATTGGCATCTAGTTACAAAATACATTACAATTTTACTAGTAGAAGAAATAAAAATGTATATACTAGCTACAAAAGCTTTGTTATTTTTTTTTTTTTTGAAAAAATCATTTATTTAAAAAAAAAAATTTGTGCTGCAAAAAAATCAACTAGCAAAAAAAAAAAAAAAAAAAAAGCCTTGTATTGTTGCAAGAACACAGATATCACAACTTATTTGGTTCTGAACATGATGCTATTGAAAAAAATCTTAGTAATGTTATTAAATTTAGATTCAGATCTTTTGTACTTGATGACCTCATTAATTATTAAAATAATTGCAAGGCAGTTTTGACCAATTTAAAGGTTTAAAACATATGTACACATGTATTATATATGTGACATAAATATAAAAAATTAGAAACAAAATTCATAAGTGCCACACAGTAAGTCAAATAATATTGTGAACAGTACAGCCGTTGCTGAGTCAAATATGAAAAAAAAAAAACTATTAAAAATATCAAAAAAGTGATACTTACTAAACAATAATGTGTCCGTTATAAAAAAAAAAAGGTCCTGAATTTAATTTTATGTTGGTATGAACATTTTTTTAATTTTATGTTTATATTGCGTTTTTAAAAATAATGTAAAAAAGTTTTAAAGCTCCTTTATTAATTATCTAACACTCTCAATTTGTACTATTCTTTCTATATTATTATTATTTCAATTTTTTTTTGACAGAGATATGCATATAACTGTTTCCAAGAAGTCAAAAAATAGTTTCTTGAAACTCATTTAGCCATCTCTAGCTAATAAAATCTTATGTAGACAGATGTTTTTAAATTCAATATTGTTTTTGTTTATCTTTGTAATGTAAGTATAATAAACAGATTTTTTTTTCATCTTCAGCTTACAACACTTACTATAATAACTCGGTAAAGATATTTACTTAAAAATCTTTTTGACATCGAATGATGATATCCACGCTGATTGAAGAATTTGCTTCAGTATGGCAATTCATAACTTTTAAAAAGGCTTGATTAAAATTGATAAATCTTTATATAGAGAAAAGCTTGTGCATTTTGCTTTCATTTTTTTATTTTTTGTACGAAACCTTTTTTAATAAATAATAAAACTTGAAATTTAAAACTTGAATTATATTATTGTGCGGCTGACGTAACATACGGGCTAGGGCTTTTTTCCAAACCTCTCTCCTTCCAGAAATTTGCTAGCTTCAACATATTCATGTTCTAGTTTTTAATGTTTCCAAGTGCATTCATATTCTATTTTTTTTTTTTTGAAAAAATCTACGTCAATACCGACTTTAATGATCATATAACAGTCATTGGATTATTCATACAATTATTGTTTAATTAATTGTGTTAAATTAAACTTGGGCGTACCTTTTTTTTTCCTACCAATAATAATGAATCCCTATTATGACAACCCTGACATGGATATGGACCAGCTTATAGAACTATTGAAACGGGATCCAAATTACATTGATTCAGAGTATAGCAAAAAATATGAATTTCTTCTTGAGCCATCCTCTAAATCATCAACGCCCGGAACACGCCGTAAGGTCAACAAACGAGTGCTAGAGCATCTGTTAAAGGGTGCAGATTTTCACAACAAAAGATTACTCGACCAAATACAGCAGGCGAGCAATGAAAAGTTAGATCAAAATGTTGATGATTTTCAAGCAAAGGCTAACAAAAAAATCAAGAAAAATTTAATTGAGAAAGAGAGGCGAAAAAGGCCGGGATTAGATATTATACATGAAATTTTATTGAGCAAACAAAATAGCAAGCCTCTCAAGACACAGCAGTCAAATTCCTCCCACGAAGACCATCTACATTCACATTCTAAAACAAAACGGGAAGAGTTGGAGAAGCGATCTTCAAAAAGTATTCATTCAAGAAGACATCACAAAGAACACGATGAAGAGAGGCGATACCAGTGGTCGCATGAACGGTCCAGGTCTCCCGAACGACGATCTAATTGTTCAAGTCGGCATGAAACACACAGTGATAGAAAAAGATATGCGTCAAGTCATTCTGAGAAGTCGCGCAATAAAGATGGCCGTGAACGACGATCTAGGCACCGCGATGAATATGAAAGTAAACGACGGAAAAAGTCAGACAGTACTCTAGATCGACTTAAAATACATGATAAACCTGTCAATGATTTGTCTAGAAAACTTTTCAAAGATCTTCCCCATTCATTAGATAAATCTATCGACTTGTCGAAAAATAGAAGCAAAAGACAAAAAGACAATGAAAACAGTACGATGGTTAAAGAAGAATCTAATATTGCAAAAACAACCTCGTTTGATTTTTCAACAGTAGCTAACAAAGATAACGTTTCATCTTCTAAAATGCCTCTTATTACGAAAGGCCGAGGGTCCACCAACCCCGACGAAGTGAACAACCGATTTTCACAGGAATATAATCCTAAAAAGGATTTTACCACATCCAAAGTAGCAGAAATTTATGGTCCTTCTTTAGATGGCGCTGCATCGTTTAAGTTTAGTAAAAGTTCAGGCCGCACGCTTTCAAGCATGCTAAAAGATGAACCACGGACCTCTGATGTTAAATATAGTCAGACCGACAACGTTTCATGGCCGAAATACAACAAAGGAAAACGTGAATGGGATGTTGGCAAATAACCAAATAAGTTGCGTAAATTTAATGCGAAAAGTAATTCAACCTTAATCTCGCGATGCTGAATTACCCTCTTTTTATTTTTCTTGTCTAAACTTTGAAGGTTGAAAAAATGTCTTTTTTTTTTTTTTTTTTTTTTTTTTTGCAAAAACGGTAGTTGCTTGGGAGTAATTTTAGATGAGCTCTTTTTCAGTGACTCAAATCTCAGTGCCCTTTTCTTACCTCTCATAGAAAAACCAAAAACTAAATTAGCCAGTTCTCAACGCCTTTCAGTGATTACAAAAAATATGGCTATTTTCATTTCAGATCTACAATAAATTGTTTTAACAAAAAAAAAAAAAAAATCTCGATAAACAAACAAGAAACCGAGACACAGTGATCCTAAAACAAACTTTTTTTTTCTTTAGTAATGAACGATTCGGAGTTTTCAAACAAGCGACCGCGGGATGAAGCTTCTCCGTCGGACTCTACCACGGAACCAACCAGGGATCTAACGTAAGTCTAACTTCCTTTTTTCTCATGTGTTTATTTACTTTCTGGTCTTCATAAATGGGTTCAGACTTTGCTGCCGTTATATAGACATTAATAGTGCTGTCATATCAGTTTCTGTATACAATATTTATTCAAAATAATTTTTTTCACGCATATGGTCTCGTATCTACGACATGAAAAAAAAAAAAAAAAAAAAAAAAATTCTATATTAACAAGCTATTTTTGTCTTGTTTTTAATGCTTTATTTTCTAACCCTGTTTGTTGCTTAGACAATCTCTAGAAAACCGACCCACTATCACTCCCCGAGGTACACTTGCTACCCGGCCAGCGTCAGACGAGTCCAATATTGCGCTACGACAGTCACCCAACACCAAATCTTTGTTAGAGTCTCAGGATGCCCCAGAGTCTCAAGAGGTGGAGGCTCCGAGACCTAAGAAAGGTATCCGCATGTCGCGTGCTGCCAAAGCCTGCAAAATCTGCCGTAGACAGAAAACTCGTTGCTTTCCATCTCAGAACTCATCTTCTTGTCTCCGATGTATGACTCTTGGATTTGAGTGCAGTTTCCTGATTACGGGTGAGAACATCAATCTTCACCATCACCAGAATCTCAACCAAAATGCTCCCGTGCCGGCAATAACCGCCGCGGCCGCACCGGGTATGGGATATGGATCCAGTCCTTCAGTCATCGCATCTTCAGGACTTTTTAATGGTCCTGGAAGCAAATCTGATGCTGTGGAGAAACGACTTGGCAACTTAGAGTTGCACCTTAGCCAGCTTGTCCAGCTTATGCGCAATTCTGAAGCCCGCCGCATTTTAGACTCTTCCATGCTGTCTGGGGGTGGTGGTAGCATTGTTGGCCACAACGGTAGTGGTAATGGGATTCTTCTAATCAACGACAGTATACCAAGTGCAAAAGCAACGTTTGGTGTTCCAACCACTCCTTTTGTTACATCTCCGTTCAACTCTTTAAGTCTAACTATGAAACCTGAGCATTTTCCTGCACCTCTCGAGAGACTGAAAACTCCACAGATGGTGTTTATTCAGCAAAACATTATAACTATGGGATATGTTACACGCGAACAGGCTATCGAGATGCTTGACATGTTTTTGAAGTACCACAACCAATGGGTTTCTTTTCATACCGGTATTTCAACGGAAAAACTTCTTGATCTCATGATTGCTCGATCTTCACTTTTGCTAACTGTTTGTTGCTGTGTTGTTATCAGATATAATTATCCCAAGCTCAAACCATTTATTTGGAAAAAACTGCTTTGCAAGCTTCAGGACGACTTAAAAGAGACAATGCTTATCGTACCCCATACCATTGAATTTATTCAAGCACTTGTTGTTATGTCAATTTATGCATCTTCACTAAGTGATGAGGATGCCTTTATTGTTGATGCCTGGTTCATTAGTGGTGTTGCCTTGCAACATCTGGCCACTCGAAACGTACTCGGGTTTGTCCTTTCTTTTGATGGAGGTCTTACACCGGTGTCCGAAATTGACGAAATTGCTGCTTACAGAGTCTGGAACCACTTATGTCTTGTTCATCTTGTTAACTGTGTTATGACAGGTCGTGTTTGTAATCTTGACAGAATCAGAATTGACCAGTGCCGGAAAACCCTTGACATTAGCACATCTACCAACTTTGACGGTCGTATGGTGGCTGAAATTAACTTTCAACTGATTTTGTACATGTATCTCCAGACTAACGAATCACTTCATGAAGTGGAAGAAAAACTGCGGTTATGGCACGATGACTGGGGCTATTTGTTTGAGCAGCCTACAACCCAGTTCGTTGAGACTGGTTACCACTATGGCTATTTTCTTATTCTCTACCATCACAACTATGTAACCAACCAACTAGAAGATGAAGATGACAGCTTGTCATGGCCACCATTGGAGCTAAATGACGTCGCCACGGTGTTTAACCGCTGTTCTGCAAACCACTTGCGTCGCATGATCCGTCATGCAATCAAAGTCATTGAGGGATTGTTGGTTGTAACTGATATTACTTTTTTCAAGGCTCTCAGTGACCAAATTCACTTTTGCGGTGCTTATGCGGCTATAATGCTGGCTCGCCTTATTGAAACAGTCAAAACTGAGAAAAAGATTTTGGAAATCAGCAGCACATTACTAACAAAGAGTTACAAATTAATCGGGGAGTTAAGGGACCTCTTCAACTCGGTGAGCACGCTTCCTGGTGATGTCACCAAAAAATATGCTGATTGTATCGACGACGTTCTGGTTTCCTGTTTAAGAGTTCCTCCAGCTATTTGAAAATAGGTAGGAAGACGATTTATTTATAAAGTGTTTTTTTTTTAATAAGTTTGCAGATCATTTAGTCATTGATATCATCATTGTTATATTATTATTTTTTTTTTAAATAAAAAATAGCTTGAGATGTAAATTTCTAGTATTACATTTAGTGTCCACGGATATAGACTTTATGGCTGAACACTTCTTCATTGTCATCGTATGTATAATAGTTATCATCCTCTGTTGGTGGTGGAATAAGCATTGTTGTTTCACTAAACAGCGCGTCATCGCTTGACGCTAGGAACTGAGACAGCGACAGCTCTGATGGTGGTTGATAAGATGTATTTACAAAATATAGCGACCCAGATTTCAAAATTCGGCCCTTTCGAAGCCCTCTTTGAAGTGCGCGTGTAGCACTTTGTAGAAAGCTTTGATCTACTACAGTTTTTCCACTCTCCTTTGACAGCCATCCCCAAATCTGTGAGATCTCTACACCGTGTCCGTTCGCCTTGGCCGTGATTGCGTTTGCCAGTAAATCTTCTAGATCAACCTTTGCTGTCGACAGGTGATGTTCCTTCTTGTCATTTTCAAGCTGCATTTTCAATGCAATAGAGTTGGTATTAGGCGAATAAATAGGTAGCTTTGGTTCAATCTTCTCGGCATATTGAATCAGCTCGACAAGCTGCGCTTTAGAAAGTGACGACAGATATGTCATTTTCTAAACAAGAAAATAAAGAGTTAGTTTATTATGTCAATACTATTAAAAAAAAAAGAAAAAAAAACGACTCACAGTGTCTAGCGACAATCCTTCTCCAGATAACCCGGTCTCGAGCGGCCGTTCCCTTCGCTTTGGTTGACAGTCTTTGCAAAACCACTGGGCATCAGGTACATCTACAACTAATCGGTCTATTGGAGGAAAATGGCATAACTGGTGATAGGGAGTGTTACATTCGTCACAAAATACAATCTGATTTGTCTTTGGACTATTGCTTCGCTGACACACTTTGCAAACATGATTTTCTCTTCGTCGGCCGTACGGCGTGGCTCTCGATGATTTGCCTGTCAAAAAAAAAAAAAAAACATATTAGAAAAGAAAACTACCAAACAAATTAATGGAAGTAATAAAATTTTTTTCATATCACTTACTTTCGTACATATTTATAAATTATTAGTATATGTTACCATAGAATAAAAAGAGAACTCATAGTCTTATTGAAAAGAGCTTTATTTGGTGATGACACAATTTCAAAGCTGTTTGTGAAATGTGTGGGGGATGAAAAAAAAAAGAAAAAGAAAAAAATAAAAACCGTTTTGTTTTAATCATAATCACGTAATAAGTCTAAAATTTGCGTCATAAGTCCTAAAGTATATGTCTTTTTCGGTAAGTTTAAGTTTGAAAAATTTTGGGATCTTGAAAACTAGATCTCGATCAAAAAACAAAAAGCAAAAAAATAAAAGGCTCGTTTGTTACAGATGAATAAACATTATATTATCATCAATAACATACAGATTAAATTCAAAACATATCAGAATTTATAAAAGTTTGAAAGTAGCGTATTGACAACTCTAGATTTTGATGCTGTCAAATTCTCGTCAAACAGACAGATTTGTGGTCTGGGAAAGTAAGTCCGCGTATAGTCGACACGGGGGGATGCCCCCTTGAGTGAATGGTAGCAGCCAGCAATTGATACAGATAGAGCTATATAAAACTTGGCACGGGGCGGTACTATAGGGACGTTGAGCAACTCAGATCTAGCTCTAAAAAGGGTATGAGGCAAGGACACTGGGAATAGGGAGGAGGCAGGACTATATAATCCATATTAATCAGTGTATCACACTAAGTAAGCGAGAATAAAAAAAGATACTACAGATTTGTACGCTTTGAAATGTTCAAGATGCCACCTAGTAAATAGATGCAAAAAATTGATACCCAACAATACTTAACAAAGCTGCTCTCAAAAAGATACAGTACTTGAACTAAAAAATTGAATCTTGTTTAAAATCCTCTTTTATATCAAAAAATAATAGAGGAAATCTATTTTATTGTCCTTGCACCACATGGTTACATAATTAAAGTAATAATGATAGCAAAGAGATACAAAGAAGACATTAAAATTAAAAATATTGTCTCTATGAGACTTTAAAACTGGCATAGTCATTATGGAGATAAGTTAAATTGAGAACTTGTGAAACGTAAAAAATTAGTAAAAATTAAACGACACCAGCAGGACTCGAACCTGCGCGGGAAAATCCCAAAAGATTTCTAATCTTTCGCCTTAACCGCTCGGCC
>QVTG01000068.1:31324-77555 GCA_013305925.1 Geotrichum reessii
AAAAAAACGACACCAGCAGGACTCGAACCTGCGCGGGAAAATCCCAAAAGATTTCTAATCTTTCGCCTTAACCGCTCGGCCATAGTGCCTAAATTCTTAAAACTTATATTTACTGGTCAACAGAATAAGGATATCTAAAAATAACAAAAAGTCTTCATTAATTATTTTTAACGCTTTGAATTATTTTTGAACAACTTTAAAAGCACTCAATCTTTTAAAAAGACAAAGATTTACATTAAAATATTCAAATCACAGCACTTAGGCTGATCGGCCTCACGGTTAAGTTAAAAGTGTCTTTTATTGATTACACTATGTGCTATACATCACGAGATGAATGGCGAAATAACTGTAAAAAGTTAGATAAACTTTGAAAATATTACTCTTGTACTCAAAAATAGTTTTTAAATAGTAAGTACCTCAATCCACTAAAATCATTCGTGAAGATCGTGCCTCGCCACAACCTTAGCAAGCTGTTTCAGCTGCAAATAAATCATGGTGCTCTCAGGAAGTATTTCCAAATGGGGTATATTACTGAGAAAGATTATAACTGCAAATGTGGACAACCGGAAACAGTTGAACACGTTTTCAAGAAGTGACCTCTACATTCTGTGGAGCGTAGCTTCTTGAGTAAAGTTTTCTCGGAACTTGATCTAAGAGTCCTGCTTGATACCAAGAAGAGTCTCGGAGCGGTAGTCAAGTTCTTGAACTCAATACTGCAATTTATTTGTTAATAGTTTGCTTGATTAGAGCAGATTGTTAAGGGTTTACTGAGTTTCAATCTCTATTATCAATCTACCCGGTGTTAGATACAAGAACGTGGAAAATAAATTCCAGCTTCGCTTAATTGAATAAGTAAAAAAACTATAAAGGTGGTGATATTTCACTGCCGCCAAAGCTCTCCACTTATTCTACACCCTCCATTTCTTTTCACAATGTCAAACCAGAGTCAAGCTTAACAGGGTCTTCTTTTCCCGCTGATTCTACCAAGCCCGTTCCCTTGGCTGTGATAGTAAATAGAGAAAATGGGAATCTCGTTAATCTATTTATGCGCGTCACTAATTAGATGACGAGGCATTTGACTACTTTAAGAGAGTAATACTTACTTTTGTCGTTTACCTGCGCTTGGTTGAATTTCTTACCCGGTGTTATATTTAGATAGGAAATCTGACTATTGTCCTCACATTGCATAGCTACATAATTAAAATAATAATAACAAAGATATACAAAGAAGACATGAAATTCAAAAAACATTTGTCTCTATGAGACTTTAAAACCTTTGTATATTTTTTTCGTTATTATGCAACTATGTGATGTGAGGACAATAACCAGATTTTCTATCTATCTACAAAGTTATATATCCCAGGTTTATTCTTAACACGTGTGATATTTCATGGAAATTTTGGTGTACGTCAGACTCACCTAAAGCGTGCTGAAAACGTTAATTTTAAAAATCTTATCAAGACAAATGATTTTGAAATCAATGTTTTCTTTGTATATGTTTGTTATGATTATTTTAATTATTCGACAATGTAATTTAAAGACAATAAACAGATTTTCTATTTATGTGATGTTAGGACAATAAACAGATTTTCTATCTATGATCTACATTACCGTGTGATGTGAAAATAATACAGATTTGTCATTTATTGACAATAGCTGTACTTCGTTTTGAGAAATGAACAAAATAAAATATATATTTTAATTTTGACCATAGTCATATATTATAAGTATCAAGTTTCAAAGCACTTATAAATTCTAAATTTAGCACAGCCACCAAATTTGTGAGTACTATACGGTTCACAGGGTTTTGCTGACAATGCAAAGCCAAACTTTAAAACGTCATGGCGACTAGATTATGACTGGTAATATCGGAGGGGGAGAGAAATGAGTGATATTCATTACTGTGTGAGAAAGAATGGTCACCCCAGCAATAAAAAAAAAAACCCCCCAGGGATTTGATCTAACCGAACCTGGTGCGCTGTAAACAACACAGCCGTTGTTGTTTTTAACAACAACACTGTCATTGTCGTTAAAAATAATAAAAAAAAGTTTAAAAAAATAAAGGCCAGGACATTACAAACATAATTAAAAAAAAAAAAAAAATTTCGTCTACCAAAAAAAAAAAAACAACCACTAACGGAATTCATCTGTTGGCATCTAAAAAAAAAAAAAAAAAAAAAAAAACAAAAACCTCCCTTTCTTTGGCCAAAAAACTCGTTTACCATCTTTCCTTCCTCCTGAATTCTGGCACAACCACCTCCTATCATTAACGCCCTCGCATAACCCTCCACTCTCAGCTTCTTTTCTACTAATCTTTTTTTTTAAGAAGCTGTTTTTCCTTTCTCTTATCTAGACCGTGTGTTCTTTTAAGCTATGGAAGGGCTCGGCATCAAGACAACCTTTGACGAAGGCAGCAACAAACCCTCGGATTTGCCTGCCATGCACTCGCTCACAAATTATTCTGACGGCATTAGTAGCAGTCCTGAAAACAAAAAACAAACCATCAAAAGCATAAACACTAGCAACGATGATAATTATTCCTATGAATATTATGATCTGGACAATAATCATGTTGTTAACACCAAACCCTACGGTGACGACGAGGACTACGATGATGATGTAAACAGTATTCAGGCCAGCCCCATAGATATTGCACCAAGAAAAGACCTTCCCACTCGAGCTCTGGACCATCAATCGCCTGGCAGAAATAGCATTTTACAAGTCAGTAACAACAGCAATACCAACAACTACACCTCCTCCAACAGCACATCTCCTTCTGTTGCACATTCCAGCGCTCAGACCTCGTCTCCTTCTAGCATTACAACCCGCCCATCTTCTTTGCCGCATTCTGAGAGCCACGATAAGAATCTATCTGCTGTGGCCAAGGTTCGTAGTATGTTTCCAGGCTTTGGCTCTTACAAGGCTTTAAACAAATCATCTACAACGCAGATCGATCAGGCTACTGGTCCATATATGTACTCAAACGAAAGCACTACTTCGGTCGTCGAGGCGCCCCACTCTCAGTACCAAGAATCCAAAGAGTCAAACTTCACTAAGGTTGATCTAGACTCAACGTATAAGCCGCAAGTAATTCAGGTGACCAATAAGCCGGAATCTGCCTCTATGTCGCCATCTTTGGATCCAAATCACAACGAGGACGAAGTTAATCATCAGCTTCTGCGTTCAAAGACTAATTCTGAGTCTCTAGATTTTGTACCCAATTTACGACCGAATATTGATGCAATCGGCTCGCGGCTACGTGCCACTGGTGTACCATCCCCTGCCACTTTAATGATGACAAAAAGCCAATACGAAAAGTATCGAATGTCTAAGGGCGAAAAAGACGACGGAGACTCCACTGAAGAAAGTGACGATGATGATGATGATGAGGATGACTATTCGCAAAAGGCACGAACCCGAGGAGTGCTTGAAGAGGATGATGCCAAGAAAGAGGATATTCGCATGCGAATGAAGCAGGACGCACATCTGTCAGTTTACCGACAAAAAATGACTAAATTGACTGGTTCGCAGATTGGCTTATATAGTGTCAACCCTGGCTTACTTTCTAGTAACAGCAACATACCTTCTGGTGATGATGGTCTTGACTCTGAATCTGATGAGGATTATGACGATGTACCTCTTGGTATTTTGAAAGCACATGGTTTCCCTACCTCGGGGCGCCTTAAGACCATGAAGTCTGAAGGCAACTTTGGCGAGGAACCTAATTTGGCACTGCCACACATGGGAGCCTTTGGTCGCCAGGCAGGCGATACGGCTTCATTGCGCACGTTTCAAACTAACTTTGGCGGCCCACCTGTGACTACACCAGAGCCTGAAGAAGGTTATCTGGCGATGCGTAACCAGTCCAGTGCTAATATGCCTGGATTCAACAGCAGTGTACCAATGAATCGTGGTCTAGTGGGCGAAATTGCTCGTGAGGAGGAAGCAAAGCGAGCTCGCAAAAATATTATGAACAACATCATGGCGCAACGATCAGCCACTATGAGCGGCTCTATGCTCGATGTCAACGACAACGGATCGATATACAATGCTAATCAGAACAGCACTGGCAATCTTAGCAATAGTGGCAGTGGTGGTAATGCTAATAGTGGCAATGGAAATAGTAATGGTGGTAACGCCAGCGAGATTCAACTTCAGCTTCATCAAATGATGCAGATACAGACTCAGATTCTTCAGCATATGGCAACCAACCAAACCAACCAGATGACATTGTTGTCAATGCCAGGCCGTATGACGCCCATGCCGCAACAACAACAACAACAGCTTGTACCATCAAAGAAGATGTGGAGCAGCTTTGACGTGATGAATCCTGGAATGCGACCGGGTGGTGCCCCATCTATTCGGTCGGTTGCACCGTCAGATAACCACAGTATTCGCTCTTTTGGAGGCAACCAGGCGGCACAATCACAGCCCGGTCGTCCTATACAGTCGATGCACCAATCTCAAAACAGTGTTCCAACTATCGATGGTTTTAGATTCCCGTCAAACTCACCACAGCCTGGCGGCATGCCACAGCATCAACAGAATATTTCCACGTCAGTGCCAGCCCCTGGCGTTGGTGCGCTAGGTCCTAACGGAGCAAATCATCAAAAACAGAAATCAACAGGCACAACGCAGTTGGTTAGCGTGGGCACCGACGATGACGACGACGACGAAGACGAGGCTGGATGGAAAGAAATGGAACAGCGCAAGGAACAGCTTAGACGACTATGGAAGGCGCAACCTGCCGTTGTGCTTTAGATGGATTGACCGATATCATAGCTTATCTTCTTAATTATACAACTACTACTCTTATTAGCGTGATAAAAAAAATAGGAATATTTTAATATATATAAAAAAAATCATTAATAATGGCTTTGTACACAAACCAGGTCCTAACTAGAATTTTTTTTTTTTCTCTTCAATCTATCAGGTCTTGACATTAATGATAATCAACTGTATCTAATCAGGTACTCAAAAAAAAAAAAAAACTTAATTCACTAAAAAGCAAAACCACCAATTAACAAATTGCAACAATAAATCTTTCTGGGTTTCTTTCCTTTGCGTCTGACATATTTTGTATATAAAGACGAATCAAAGGACTATAGCTGGACTATAATACTTTTCATTCAGTTTTTTTTTATCATCTATATAAATATACGTATATTTTTTTTTTTTGAGACCACTTAATTCTACTAACAAGACATTTTAAAAATGGCAGTGGTAAGTACTGTAGTTAGTATAAACAGTGGTCAGTTTTATACAGTTTTAATGTTTGATTTGAAAACTGCATGCTAACATACTCATAAATATAGCTTGGAACTTTGAGCAGCTCACGCTGGGCTAACAGCGACTCAGAAGATGATTCTAAAAACAAAAAGACGCTTGACAGCAACAACGTAGCTGCCAGCACAGCCAAGGCGGTTCCAGCATTGTTGCCCAAAAAGTCAGATCCACCTAACAAGGGCTTGAGTAACTCACGCTGGGCTGACTCCGACTCTGAAGATGAGAATTCCACTGGTTCTAAGAGGGTTGTTTCTGTGCCAAACCCGAGAAACAGTGTAAAGAAGAAGTATTACGACGACGACGCTGCCGCCGCCGATGCGGATGCTATTGCTGAAGGTTTTGGCAAGCGCCTTAAGCTACCGTCTAGATCAGACCATGATACCGACAGACATAAAGAAAACTGTAATGACACGAAAACCGATACCAGAAGTCATGGAGAATCTACTAGCAAATGGGCACAAGAGCGCGAGCGTAACCAAAAGGCGCGACTTAAAAAGAATAACAATTTATCATGGCGGGCGGAGCTTGACGATGACGATCTATTTAGCAACAAAATAAGCCGTGATGGCAACAACGAGAATGGGTTGCGGAGTGCGCAGCAGCAAGTGGTGGACAGAAACGGACATGGCAGACGCGACGGAGGGTGGGGCGACAGAAGACGTAATAGCAATGAAAACAATTGGAACTCGGCGACTCGTCGTGATCACAGTGATAGCCGAGGAACCTCACGGTGGGATGACATTAGCAGCACCAGAAATGAAGCCACGTGGCGGGACAAGGGTGACAGAAACTGGGGCCATCATCACAATAGTGACAGTTTGCATCGTGGCAATAACGATTCGAGTCATGGCGCCCGTCGAGATGACGACAGAGATTGGGCCCGCCATGATAACAACTCTAAACGACACAATTCTTTTCTTAATTCTGCAAACAAACCGAGTCACCATGGTGAATCTACCGATAAAAAACGGGCATCTACTTCAGTTAATCCTCCTCCTACTAATACTACAAAACAGGATGAAAAAATTGAGACGGATTCTACATCCACTACTAACAACACTGCTACTGGCCGATCACAAGCGCTTGAGAAACTTATGAACACTAAAATTGGCCATTTTGACTGGGCTGAAGAAGAAGACCTTTAATAACAAAGTCAAAAGAACTTTTTATTTTTATTTTTATTTTTATATTTTTGAAATTTATGTACTAGCATAAAAGAAATATATATTTGTTGATTCTTGATATTTTTATTTTATTATTATATTATTATTATTATTATTATTATTTATTATTATTATTATTATTATATTATTTTTTTTAAAAAAAAAAAGTTTATCGAACTCAATACTGAAAAAACCACCTACGAAAAATACAGAGTAATAATAAAGTTATAGATATAGTTATACGTATAAAAAAAATTGGTTTAATGATAAGAACTTTTTTTTTTCATTAGTAAAATTAAAACCTATGATTTCTCTCTCTTTTTTTTTTTTTATAATATTGAGTGTTTGTTAAATGAATATATATATTAACAAACCTATTATCAATCACTTAAATTTGATGTAAACGGATAAATTTTGATTTCTATGATTCATATTCAATTTTTTTTTTTCTAAAAAAAAAAACTCGGATTAAAAACAGAAGGTTTTTTCTTTACTATCTATTCCCAAAAATCATTGGTGTTTGAAAGTAACCGTTAATTGTTGGTTTTTATATATATAAATTATATAGTGATATGCGATATTGCATATAATTACAACTTGATTTGCTTAAAACAAAAAGTGCGGTATCAAGTAAATCAATTGATTCTTTTTACTTTATTGTCTATATTAAATTGTATGAATTTTGAAATTGATTATAAAAAAAAAAAAAAAAAAAAAAAAAAATAACCGAGATATCCGTTTTTTTTTTTCAATTTGAATCTGAATCTCAAATGATAGAGATCTGTGCAGATTATTTTAATCCGCTCTAATCAAAGCATTGACAAACAATCTAAGAGTAAAAAAAAACCCCCTTTTTTTTTTTTAACTAATTAAGATTGTTTTTCATATGGAAGAGAGTTTTATATCTTTTGATATTGAGTATATATACACATTGGTCATCAAAGTAACTCTTTTTTTAGTTTTATATATATATATGTGTGTATTTTGCATAGGATAATGAGAATATAAAAATCATGTATAAATAGAATAGTCGCGTTATCATGGTTTAAGATTTAAAAATACATGTGAAACAAGTAATTTTTGGGTATTAGTGATTGCAAGATTAGTAGTAGTAGTAGTAGTAGTAGTAGTAGTAGTAGTAGTAGTAGTAGTAGTAGTAGTAGTAGTAGTAGTAGTAGTAGTAGTAGTAGAAGGAAAATCTGGTTCTTGCTTTACTAAAAGTTATAAAATATTATACGTATATATCATTGTCCATTTGATTTTTATTTCTGCTTTAGCGACGGTTATTGTTAATATTCCTTTCTTCTACTTGAAAAATTCTTATCAGCATGAAAATCATAGGTTAAAGTGCTTTAAAAAAAATAAAAACTGTGAAAAAAAATACTACTAAAGAAGGTCTCGGTAGACAATTCACTTGGCTAGAACCAAAGTTTTTTTTTCTTTTTTTTTTTTTTTTTTTTTTTTTTCCCACTTTGACATTTTCTCAAAGTCCGCCAAGAATTCAATCTTCAAAATACTGCAAAAAGTTCCTCGACAATAGTTTTTTCTTTCTTTTTACATAGATATATCACAAAAATAATATAAATGGAACAATCTGAAGTGTTATCTTTGCCACAGAGAGGTGAGGATATTGACATGTCATCTTCGGACTCGGTTGATAATACCCCGGAAACCACTCCCACGCCGAGCGCGACTAATGGTGGAGGGGGTATGCACCCCTCTTCTTCCGCAGCCACGACGCTCACGCCGAAATCTAACACTGCGGGTATCACAAAGAACAAAAACAAAATCACAACTGCTACCAACGATTCGCGGCGTGCTAAGGCATGCAATCATTGTCGGTTACTCAAAGTTCGCTGTATTCCGTCCAACCCAGACGACCTGTCGCAGCCGTGTGTGCGCTGCAGTAAGAGCAAGCGAGAGTGCGTATTTCACGTGGGCCCGTGGAAACGGAGTCGCCGGACCGACGCGCGCGTTGCTGCACTGGAGAAGAAGCTGGAGGTGCTGACGGCTGCTCTAAACGGTCAGCAGGTCTCATCCGACGAGGTTCGTGAAATCATAACTTTCACCGAGGCAACGGCAGAAACCACAAACGACACTAAAAGTGACAACAATAACAACAACAATAACAATAGCATAGATGACAGTGAAGCTGCAAGTGTGATATCAAATACACGGGTCCCCTCAGTTGGTGCCGCCGCGGCTGCAAAATCATTTCGTCCAACGCCGTTGTGGCGCCCAGTGGGATCTAAGTCCTACGGCCCTCGCGCATCATTAAGCAGTACACCCGATAGCATACGCGACTCTGATTCCAGTACAGCACAAGTTCGCATGAAAGACGTTAAGGAGATTCGTGAAAAGATGGTTTCTTTGTGGAATACAATGTCGGAGAACTCCAGGCTGCGGCTCATGGACATCGCAAAACAAGAGCGCATGTTCTCGCCCACGTATGAGACTGATGTTATCTCTCAGGGGCTTATCACAGTTGCGGAAGCACATGAGCGACTTACAACATATCGGGCAAATTTGTTTAACAAGTACACGTTGATTGATGTGCCAGAGGAGCTGACGGTAGAGGTTATGCGACGCGAAAATCCACTACTGTTTCTAACGATCATGGCGGTGACGTCTGTCGCACTTAAGGGCCAGGAACACAAAAGAGTGTGCATTACAATTCATAATCAGGCTGTTGATGCAGTAATTTACGAAACTATGATGCTCGGGCGCAAAAACCTTGAGATTCTCAAGTGCTTGATCTTACTGAATATGTGGTACAACACACCTGAGACTTACCAACACCAGAAGAACCACTTAATCACACACCTGTGCACGACATTGGCAGTAGATCTCGGGTTAGGCGGTACACCATTTGAGAGCCAGCAATCAAATTCTATGAAATATGATCGGCTGATCCGGCCAGATGTGCTTGTAAACCCGCGCACAGCCGAGTGCCGCAAGTTGTGGCTGTGCGTATACATTTCGAGCGTGCACGTTTCGATGGTTATAAAACGGCCAATCTATTTGATGTGGTCACGATATACAGAAGAGTGCTGTGAGATTCTTGAACAGCCGGACCGCTCGCTGATGGAGCGCCGCTTGGCTGCGCTTGCGCGTCTCAATCACCTTACCGAAGAGATAACGCGCGTACTTCAAGGGATGGACTCCCAAGCACCGCCAGATCTAAACGACCCACTCACACAATATATTATTAAAGAGTTTGAGATTAAACTGAAGGCCCTTGAAGATCGTGCTAATATGGGTTCGCAGTTGTTCCAAACTGCTCTGCATTTTGTGCAAATATTTCTGCACGAGTTCGCCATGTATGTGCCTGTATCCGAACGGCTTGGACGAGCACCATTCTCAGAGTTTAGCCTGGCAATGGGCACGATGCGACTTTCAACACATACAGCCCAAGCCATTGGCTGGTGCTACTCGAGCGCCATTAAGTGTCTTGAAATAATTGCTTCACAAACAGTTGAAGAAATTGCCATAATGCCGCTCTTTTGCTACATGCGCATGACGTTTTCAGCCTCAACGCTGCTAAAATTACGAACACTGTATTTGACGACGCCGGATTTCCACCAGGTGTGCACAGTAAAGTCGGCATCGCTTGAACCTATCAACCAGCTTATTGATAAGCTCGATCAAGTTATTGCCGAACACCCCTTTGCTAATCTAGCTGTGAATTTCTGCTTTGTGCTACATGTATTGATCTGCCACTTTGACCGCCAGTTGCACTACTTTTACAATCCGAACGACCAGTATCAGAAGGAAGCACAGGCCGTTAACACAACGTTTTCTACAAAAAATTCTCAGTATAGTGATTCTACGCCAATTAATGACCACAGCAGCAACATTACTAATAAAATCGATAACAACAGCATTAATCATACAAAAAACGGTAGCATCAATACCAAGTTGCCACCAGTCAGTAATTCTACATACAATACTCCGGGGAGCTCTTCAGGGATTAACGTTGAAATCAGTCCTCAAATTTTTAATAGTAAGGATAATATCCCAAACATTCCTCGTTCAGAAGCGGTTGAGCGGCGGTACAGCGAACTACGCGGCAACAGCAGCATGACCGGCAAGCTTGAGTTTTTATCAGCTATCGCTACCTCACCGCTACCGAGTCTTACAACGCCGCATGGTGGGGATTTCCGCAACGACAATGAAACAGATTTGCTGCCACGTCCATCTCAAGTACCCCAGCCCGAGACCACTAAAGCGGACCAAGGGGAAAGTGTCGATTTAACACAAAACATGAAAGATTATCCAAACTGGCTAATAACTGATGATTTTTGGAAGGATTTGGTTCCAAGCGTTGAAGCGCTCACAGGCTTTGATCTGTTTTGAGTATACAAATGACTGGGCCTTGTTAAAACCGACTTGTGCACATACAAAATAAAAATAAAAAAAACTGCTCCAGATTCAAAAAAAAAAAAAAAAAGTAATAATTAATATGACTACCTGGTGTTTGCTACAGGAATAATTCCTGTAGTCTATATTTGGGCATTGTGATGGTTCTGTTGATAGCAGTAGAGGGATAAAGGTCCAATGAATAAAAAAAAAAAAAAAACCAATAGTAGTGATATGATACAACCGCGTTATATGAATGTACGACCAAATAAATATATATATTTTTTTGTTTGATATTTTTCGCTTTTTAGCTTTAAGGACAATAAACTAATTATTATAATAATATTTTAAAGTCATTTTCAGATAAAATTAACTTATTACTTTTTTTTTTTTTTACAGAGTATTGTCGCCGCAATGGGTAGTGACTATACGCGCATGATGAACACACACAATCTGTGTGTAATCAGATGTCAATAACTCACTGACCTGGATTGACAACCAATTACATAAACCTGATTTATACCCGAGACTCGTGCCATATTTATGCTTTGCTTTTTTTATTTATTCATTTTTTTTTTTTGTTGTCTCTCAACTCTGAGCTGAGTGGTGATAAACAAAATAAAAATGACAATCCAGACTTTTAGTTTAATAAGTTTATTGGCACCTGATGAATTAAAAAAAAAAAAAAGTCTAACTGGTCACCGAATGGGAAAGTGAATATAAGAATAACTTCAATTAAAACCAGATAATAAAACGAGAGAGTGGCTGAAGAAGTTTTGAATACAAGGTCACAAGTGCTTTCAAAAAAAAAAAAAAAAATTCTGACTCACAAAGTTATTACATATTTTCCTTAGTTCTGATCGGCTCATCATAACAACAAGTTTTTTCAAAAAAAAAAAAAAAAAAATTTTTTTTTGACAGCAAAAAGTTATCATTTGGTTAATGCTTTTACGGCTATCACAGGACAAACTTGGCCTAAACTTACCATAAACTCAATATGCACTACACTTTACATTACAAATAAACAATTATAAACTCGATGTGTTCTTTTTTTTTTTTTTCAAAGTCAAGTGTTAAAAACAGAGAAAGGAAACAGCTTGATGCTGATGTTTTGTTCTATAAAAAAATAAAATAAATCAAATATCATTTATTTAGGGGATTCTAGAAGCAAGGTGTATTACTTTTTAATAGGCTACGGACTACTTTGATTATTGATGAGATTGGAGCCGAGGCAAATTGATTCAGACATTTTGTAAATATTCTATCTTTTCTTTTTCTTTTGGATATATAAAAGCACTCTATAAATGAAGATCTGAGATTTAGATGCGCATATGTTATTGAGCTCACTAAAATTATCACTTTCTTTGTCAGAGGTAGAAACGTTGACATGGACATAGTGCTGTATCACAGATTTGTCACCAATCGGTGTTAAAATACCACACTTAGCCCAGTTTTTTTTTTGTCTCAAACACAAAACGTAGACTATTAAAAAAAAAATTCTAACAAAATTATCTTGTGAAAAGCTGAATAATTCAAAAGATCAGATGCAGAAGAGTCTGAAATTTCTATGACTGATAATCGATAGCTAGCTGCAAAATTCATGAGCATGATGAGAATGTTATTGCTTAAAGCCAAGGAAGTGCACATTGAGTTATCTCTAGCCACTAAATAAAGTAGTTCTAGATTTCATGTGTGAAAAAAAATATTTGAACAGTCTTATCATATTTGGTATCACAATCTGACTTTTTATTAGTATTTTTTTAAAAAAAAAAAAAAAAAACCTTTAAAATATCATGTGCGTTAGAGCTTGCATCTTTCAAGACAATACTGAGCAATACTGAAAGTTTTACTCTTGGATACACACAAGAAAAAAATCATTTAACTGTGTTCTGGTTTCAAAAAGCAAGTGAATGTTTATGATAAGAAAAACAAGGTGGACCAATCGACCCTGATAAAACCTACCAAAGTATAATCAAGTCGGGAAAGGGTTGTAAAGGGTTACAGAAATTTAAAGACCCTATGCGCCGTGAAAACCTGTTTGAATTGAAAACTGGCCACAATGCTATTAGATAATATTTCCAAATAAAGTGATATTATCAACTACTATAATTACTAAAGTGCAATGATAATGTTACCTTGCAAGTCTCGTAGAGACCAGTGTTTTTGTATTAAAAGTCTTTATATCTATTTTTTTTATCATTATTTTTCATTGTAACTTTGTAATGTGAGGATAATAAATTGATTTTATTACTGCCGTTTTTTTTTTTTTTTCGATATTCATCTTGTGATTATTCAATCGTTTATTCTTGACTACTACGGCGATACTGAAACAGGCCATGGCTTTAGGAGGTTCTTTTTTAGACCAATCAAATGGCGTAACCAACTTATAAGAATAAATATGTAAAATAATCTCATCAGTTACATTTATTATCATTCTTTTTTAAAAGTACGTGTTTGGTTGTTCTCATTTTTTTTTTTTAAAAAAAAAAATATTATTTTTAAAGGTCTTTCAGTATCATTTTCGAGGCCAACAAAGTTTTAATTTTTTTTTTTTTTCTAAATGTTTCACAAAGGCATAAAATAAAAGTCGAATCGATGAATAATCTTTGGCTGAGAAAATGAACTGTAAAATAGGCAAAACACAATAAAAAAATAAAAAAATAAAAACTGAGCCTAGACCACCAGCCAAAGTGCTAGGTTGTCATCATGATGCAAGAAGGGATTTCTAATAAAAAAATAAAATATGATTCGATATTTACCAATTGATTTTATTTTTTCATGACAGCAACAGGATTGGTATATGGTGATGACGTTTTCAATCATGATCCCTTTTTTTTTTTGTGTCAGAAGAAACTGTAAGAGTTGGTTCATAAAGTGGTTCTTATTCTTGTTAACCAAAATGGAGTTAAGCTAGGGTCACATCGTAACCCTAATAAGTGTACACCACTTCATAATCAACAACGGTGATCAATTTTCTTATTTAAACTACAGCAAAACTTGGCTTGAAGTTCTGGGGAAAAAAAAAAAAAAAAAAAAAAAAAAAAACTGACGTCTAGACCGAGCATCGTGATGACAAAACTTTTTTTATAGCGCTGAAATAATCTATCAAGACAAGTATTGGAGGCAGCTAGGGCATAGGAAATGACAAAAATATAAGCCTCTGTTGGGACACTAAATAAAAGACCATGTAGGGCGAGTACACAGTTAAAATAATAGGATGCATCCAGACAGGTACTGATGTGTTTTTACGACGATTACTTTTACAAATTAAAACCAGCAATGTGCTGAGTAGACACAAAAAAAATTGTAGTTTCCTGGCTTTATATTATAAAGGTACAAACAAAATCATAACGGAGATAAACAGATAAAGGCATTGAATTAATTGAATTTTTGTTAGTGTCATAGCTACTTTCCATTTTTTTTTATTTTCTGATTTCTGATACTTATTCACCGATTTCCAACGCCGATGTGTTCCGACTCAGACGACCTACTTGTTCAGGAGGTGCCCCCCCCCTCCCTTTCAAAAATTTTCTATTGAAAATATACATATTTTTTTATTATAAATTTTTGTATTAATTCTGTCTTATACTTTCCATTAATAAATAAAATCAAACAATATAAACATATATAATAAGGATCTACATATTTATTTATACTATATATATCTTCGAAAATCTCTTTTTGTTAAAAAAAAAAAAAAATAATAAAAATCTCCTTCTTCCTTTTTTTTCCCTCTTCTTTCATATTTATTACTCAATACACATTTGTAGCCCCCTTTTCACGGAAGGACAATGGTGTTATACTTAACTAGTAAGCTACTACAAACTATCAGTTCTTTCTCTGTAGACAATAAACAAACCGTGTTCCCTTAATCTTCCATCGACCTCCTTGATCTAAACCGCACGTTTCTCGAGCTAACAATTGCTTTTCTACCAAAGAGCGTTTAAACCCTCGATTCTGAAGTTTGAAAAATACCTTAAACGCTTTTTTATTTTTTTATTTTTCATAAAAATGACAACTCAACATTCCGATTCTCCGACATACCGTAGAGAAACCTATTTTCTCGCGCGTCCGTACCAACATAGTACTTCATCTACCTCTCTACAAGTCCAACACATCCTACCAGCCACCACTGATGATGCCAGTAGCATTTTTAGCAACCGCGACAACTATAATGCCCGTCAAAGTTTTGAGCCCATTCTCGACATCAAGCGCAATTGCCCGCCTATAAAAAAGCTATTACGCAAAGTGCGCTCCTTTAGTGGCAACAACCACAGAGGCACAACCAGCGGTTCTATAGTAATCCCTCCACCCAATGCGCGATACAGCGTCACTGATTTTGACAAGCTGCGTCAAACAAACGAGAATTCCACGACTAGTGGTAGCAGTGGTAATAATAGTAACATTACTAGAAGAAATACTGTGTTAGAGAGAGGTGCCACAAACTCGCATCAGCACCTTAAAACTTATTCCGTCTTTGAACGCGACTCACCTAAGCTGCCACTCGCCCAATTTTCAAAAAATGGCATTACATTCAGTCAGCGCACAACGCCTTTAGTTGTGCGGCATTCACGACTAGACCGCCAGGATAGCATTGATCACAACCAGAGTCTTTTTGCTCTTCATTCAAATTCTATCGGAAGCAGCGGGAGTAAAGCAAATCCCTTGATTGGCCAGGTATCTTGGAACTTGGTAGAAGATCGTGCTCAAGAGTATAAGATCATCGACAGTAGTACAAATATTGTTATTGGGCGATGGAAACTAATTGATCGTCACACTAAACTGAACAGTCTCAGCGCATCTTCTCCTGCTATCATCCGAGAAAGCTGTGCAAGCAGTTTGAGTGTCGCAAACTGGAGTATGATGACAACAGTACCCAACCAATCTTTTTACTGTGGACAAGCACCTCACTTAACTTTATCGCGCAATAAGCGTGAACTAATGCTTGACCGTACTGCTGTATGGTGCTTTGTAGTCAAAGGCACAATTGTGGCCACATTGAAAGGGTACGAGCTTAGTTTAATTTCGCATCATGCAGCCGCTGCCAATAGTGACGAGCCAGAGACAATGACCCATAAAATTATCAGGGATAGACTCTATCTTGACGAGTACGTACGTGCATTGCGACAACGTCTCGCTGCATCTGCACTACGTGAGGGAAACAATTTGCCCAACAACGCTTCGACCACTGATGTTTCGCAGCCTTTGCCTCTAACCGAGCAACAACAACAACATGAGAGTTATTTGGGCAGAAGATCATCAGTCTTATCAAAGAAAAGTTTTCGCCGACACACAATGCCGTCTATCATTGCTGATCAGCTGCCTTCTTTTTCTCAAGACCATACTATAACGGCACCAAAACCGCCACTACCAATATTTGAAGAATCTGCAATGCTAGACCAATACGTTTCTAACTTCAACCGATTAAAGCTAAGTGATGGAATTATGATTTCAGCCCTTGCACTCATGCTTAATCTTGACGAAAAGCTTTCTGTCTTTGCGCAACGCAAAAAGATGCTTGAGGAAGCAGCCGCCCAAGAAAAACAAAGCCAAAGCCAACAAAAATCTTCTGATCGCGGTTTAAATGAGACGGCAAATGAGTCCAGTGACGACCAGACCGATAAGCCGCCGTCTGGCTTTGCAAACAGACTCAAGCGGTCATGGAAAATTCCAAACTTTGCCAAAATTCATGTTTTCTAACAACACTTGTTTCTATTGCCAACTGATGTATATCTCTACGTTTTTTTTTTTTTTTTTTTTTTTTTTTTTTTTTTTGCAGTAACAGCCAATTCTCTATTATTTTTATTTTTAAAAGTTTTCTTTTTTTATTATTATCATTATTTGTTGGTTTTCAAACAACTCATTTTACAACTTATTATTTTAAGTTTATAGCATACCCATAAATATTTATCCAATCAATAATGATATTCACGTTTTTAACTTTATCAGTCATACTGAATATTTATTTCAAAAACGGTTGAGGAACCCATAAAAGTGTTATTATGTGATAGAAAAGCTGTTTATTGTTCTTGAATTAAATAAGTATCAATATATATATATATATATATATATATATATATATATATATTAATAGCAAAGATATATATACAATTTGGTGTTTTTTTTTTAAATTAAATCAAAATTAAAAAACGATCTTTCTATCAATTGAGGAGATTGTCAAGCCATGCTTCGTTGTACTGAACCGCCTTTTGAGTAGGTTTCTTTTGGACTTGCGACCCTGCAAACAATGAAGTTTTTTCTTCATCGGCACCCCTTGTGGTTCTTGAGTTATTAAAAGAGGTTCCGGGAAAAGAAGTGCCGATGGGATTGCCACTTGTAGCGGCAGCCAGCAACTCGTCAAGCTCATCAGCTTCCACCACAGTAGGTTTAGTGGCAGAAAAATTCCTGCCATTGATAGATAGCTCATCGATACTGCTAAGAAAATCATCAATATTCTGCTCTTCTGAAACCATTGAGCTGTTCTTGTTGTTACTGCTACGAGTGCTATTTTTTTTAGAAGACATGCCGAATTTGCGCTCAATTTCCTTTGCAGCTTTTGACTTTTCAATTTCGCGCTGAAGTTTATAAAATTCCTCCTTGTCTTCAAGCTTCTGAATATTACCCTTCTTAGGTTTTACAGTTGTCTGAGCTGCAGTTGTTGCTTCAGAACCCTCATTGTCATCCGCCACAAGAAACTCAGACAGATCTGCGTCCTGATCACCCGTGTACGTAGTATCTTCCATGCCCGCGTAATGATCCATTTTTTTCTTCTTTTTGCTTATAGATCCAACGGACTGGAATGATTTATTAAGATCAATTTCGCGTGGATCGAGTTTGACACTGCGCGCGAACGCAAGCTCCTCTTGCTCAATCTGCTGCTGCGCACGCTCAAACCCAAGTTGCTCCAGCTGCGCTTCGTCCATCAACCGCTCGTCGTTTTCAGTGCCTTCCACATCGCCAGATTCATCACCATACCGCCAGCTGTTTGATGTTAAAACTTTCCGCCGTGGCTGGTCCCATTTGTTTTTTATGGCAGTGCTGCTGGGCAAGTCCGGCACAAGTGAGCTAATGTTGTCTGGATTATTGATTTCCTCCTCAAGAACATCGTCTTCGTAACCTTCGTCGCTGCCACTGCCGCTGTCTCTATCATCATGAACCTTTGAATTGTGACCCTCGGTTTGGTCTTTGTTGGTATTGGGGGTTCCGGACTGGTGCGGCTTTCGCGGCGGCGGGGCTATTCCGTGTTTTTTGTAATAGGTTCGCGTGGCCTTGCGGTCCCATTTGGAATTGTGTAACACCATTTGTTATTAAAAATATTTTAAAGGATTTTATTTTTATTTTTTTTTTTTTTTGAAATATTAATTTGGTTGCTGGGCTTTATTTCTTGGTACCATGAAGTTTAGGTGATGTTGTTTGATAAAATAAGACTTAAAATCAAATGTTTTTTTTTTGTCAGAGCATACAAAGGGTTAGGGATCAAACATACAACTTGAATTTAGCGACCACAAGAGTATTTCAAGACAAAATATATTTCTCTACGGGTGACATTGAGCATTGGCCATGATAAAAAGTCCGTCTGCCGGATCATTTAGTTAGTTCCGTAGAGAAATATATGAATATTTTTTTTTGTTATATTGCACCCTCGATATAAGTTTTTTTTTTTTGTTTGCTGTTTCTTTGCAATTATCAACTTGTTATGCTGTAACCAAAAAGTAAAAATTTAAGTTTTCTGATGGCAATACAATTAATTCTTTTTTTTTCTTTTTTTATATATAAAAAAGAAAAAATCATCAAAAACCCTTCATGCACTTTTATTTTTTTTTCTGACCTTAAACTCCCTTTCTTCTCCTCTAAAATATCACTCATTCAAACCGCAAATGTTAGAAGTACTACCTATGAACACCAAGCACGACTTTTCTGCCCCTAGCAATAGTAACAATAGTAGTAGTTCACTATCGTCTAATAGTGCGAAAAGTGGCAACAACCGGAAATCAACTTCCCTGATCACCAACCAGGCAATTGTCAAATCCGCTTTGGCCGCCAACTCATCCAAAAAATCTAATAACAACAACAGCAACAGCAACAACTACAACAACTACAACAACAACAACAACAACAACAACAACTACAACAATCAACAACCACGCAAATCAAGACAACTTCCACCAGCTTCAAAAAAGACTAACAACAACAACAACAACAACTCAAGCAATCCCACCTTTAATAACAATAAGAGACAGTCGTCTCAGAAAAAATCTCGGTCAAGTAGCAACTCTAGTAGTAGTGGTGGTACTGTTCCGAAAAGTACTGAAAACTCCGAAACTATTGCCCTAACCCAGAATAACTTTGCCAAACAACAACCACTACGCAAGCAAAAGCAACGTTCATCGCCAGACTCGACTAGTTTAGTTGCACCTGTTGCTACTGCCATTCAGAATCCCAAATCATCAGACCAATCACCATCCAAGGGCAGAAGAAAACGTGAACCTAAATCTTCTAATCGAGCTACACTTTATGATGATGACTCGAACAAGGATTTGAAGGAAATATTGTTTCCAGAACTTTTTGGATCCAAGTCAAATAACAGCAACAGCAACAGCAACAACAACAACTCTTCCAGAAATATCAATATTAACAGCAACAATAGTTACCACTTCAATAATAACAACGGTAATAACAACAGGAACTATCGCAACGGCCCGCCAGCACCTCCTCAGTTCTACGCCCCCAAGGGCTCACCGCCTGCTGATATATTTGCTGGCTCCAGTTTTCACAACTCGCCTGCCCCATCCGCCCTCCCAAAGCCGTCTTTTAGCAAGACTCCTAGCAAAACGGCCTGCACATTGTATGATAGCAGTGAGAATAGCAATAATGTTTCCATGACTCCATTACCCCCTCCTCCTCAGTACATGTATGGGAATGCTTTAGGAAACCCGTTTTCTAGTAGACCACCCCAACAACCGACTCCAAGTACGCAGTACCTGGAACATGACTTGAAACGAATTCTTAATGTCAGAGATTGATGAAACATTTGTTTTTATTAATCCAGCCATGATCTTGTTTTCTTTTTTGTTCGTTTTGATTCTTTTTTTTTTTTTTTTTTTTTTTTTTTTTTGTTTCTCGTTATTTTTTTCCCTTTCGCCATTGGTTTTTGCATTCTGAAAACGTGGTTCTCGATCACGCTGTCACTGTCCCTGCGTGTTTACTTCTGGTGAATCTATTTCGCTCCTTTATTTTTTTTTTTATTTTTTTTTCCTCTGTGTTATTTTTTTTGTTTTGTTTCTACTTATTCTTTTTGTCACTCATTATTGTTTTTATTTTCTCTTGTTTCACTTAAGTTTTATTTACAAGTACCTCAATTTTTTTTGAGACTTGGTCTAGTTGTTCATTGTGTTGTTATTGGTTTTTTTTTTTTTTTTTTTTTTTTTTTTTCAAAAAAAATTTTTTTAGTTTTTTTTTTTTTTGATATCTGTATAATGTTTTATTTTATACATGAGTTTGAAACTATAGTTCTTGTATAGATTAACATATTGTATATTTATATGTGTATTTTTTTTTTTTTTTTCAGTCAAGATGAACAACAATAGTGTCATATAATTACTATGTATTCTCCTCAAACTGTCTTGGGAATCTCGGCCTCGTCCTTCAGAATACGTTTGTAACGTTTGTTTGATACTTTCTTGGTTGGCAGACCTATCAATCGAGCCACCTTCTGCAGCCCGGCCGCAAGACCCTGAAAGATCCAGCGTTCAGCTAGATAACTAATGATAATGTTGGCCAGTGCCAGTGCCACAATAAGTCCTTTGAACTGCAAACTCACGTAATCCAAATCCATGAGGCGGCCTAGGAACGAGTCAATTGGCAAAAACATAATGCCAATAGTGCACAGCACAGTCGCTACAAGTGTTACCAAAAAGGGACGGTTTTCCAGCATTGACTTGCGGTACGGTGGGCCCACACTCAAAATAACCGCAATGAAAATGTACTGAAAGCAAGAAATCACAAATAGAACCGTGTTATCGGATGACTGGACGTGAGAGTCATCACCGCCCCGAATAGGTGGATGGTACCAGTCTGTGCGCTGCACCAGACACCATGTCAAAAATTGAAATGTACCCAGGATAATAATCTCGCCCATGAGTGGCACCAGCACTTTACCAGACACAAGGTTTGCGGTGGGCCGCTTAACACACAGACGGGGATACGGTTCGGCCCAGCCCATGAATATGGCAATGGGGATAATCAAAAATAAGTCAATCCATAGAAATTGAAAGTCGCCAAGGTTAGAACCAAGAGAGTACATGAAGCTTACTGTCACAAACTGAATCGCAGAGTAGAGCGACATGTATTTAAAGCATGAGAAACTGGTAACAAGTGCAGAGCGGCCCTCCTTTATGACATCGAGCACACAAGAAATTTCAAAAACTTGACTTGTGAACGGCGCTGCGACTGATGCTTCGGCTTCTGACAGGGAAATACCCACATCAGCCGCCTTGAGTGCACCGCAATCGTTGGCACCGTCACCACAAAATCCGGTAGTGTAATCAAGTGACTGTAGCTTCTCCACCAATTCATGCTTTTCGTCCGGCGACATACGCGCAAAAATGGAACCCTTTAAGAGCATTTGCTCAATCTGGTGTGCCTCGCCATATTGTACAATGAAACGGAAAGCGTCACCAGGCACAGCCAATGTATAGTTTTCATGAGCAATAGGCTTCAAGGTAATAGAGTCAAGAATCAAATCACGGTCGTCAATACACTCCCACTGAATGTAAGGTGCGTCTTCAGTACCTAAAGAATAATCAGAACATTTTTCTTTTTGTTAGCAAATGCAATAGAAGTTTCTGCAAAATTTTAAAAACATACCTCTAAAATAAGGGACAAAAATAGGAGTACCTTCCTCAACAATTTTACACTCCTTCGCAACACTAATCGCAGTAAGGACATTATCACCTGTACACATCACTGTTCTAATTTTAGCTTCGTTTAGTTGTTCAATAGCTTCAGTTGTTGTTGGTTTTAGCTTGTTTTCAAAAACAATAAAACCTAGAAAAATTAAACCAGACTCAACATCAGCACGAGAGTAATTTTTACGCAGGTCATCACTGCTGATGCCGTCGTAGGTTTTGGTTGCACAAGCAATAACTCTGTAGCCACGATGCGTGTAATAGTGTAATTGCTCCTCGTAGTCAGATGGGAATGTCGAGAGGTCACAAACTTCAGGCATGACTTCAGGTGCACCTTTAACAAAAACGCGGATCTTGGACTTATCAGTCTGCGACTTTACAAGTACACTCATGCGGCGGAGCTTTGAAACAAACTCAAATGATTGGATTATGCCAAGCGACTTAGTATTGATGGTCTCGTTAGTAGGGTAGGCGACAGAAACAGGGTTTGATTGAGTGTGATCCTCAGCAAACAGCCGTGCGCCTTGGTCTTCATCAAATTTCCAGCCAGTGTATTCAAACATCTTGAGATCAAGAGGATCGCCAACTAACTCGCCATCAACTACACGCAAAGAATGACAAGTTGTCAGCATTTTGATAAGCAAAGATCTCTGTTGATCTTTTGGTGAATTCAAAGCGGTAGCAACATGCTCTACAGGCAAAACGTTATCAACAGTATGCAGAAGTTCGCTAAATTTGCCATGCTCATTAACATGCACACCCAATACATCAAGACCATCTTCAGTTAAAGTGCCAGTTTTATCAAAACAAATAATGTCAAGCTTGCCACCAACATTAACACGGTTCGGACTAATGCAGAAAATAAGCTTGTGGCGTAGTCGGGCAAGTGAAATGTTAGTACCAATTGTAAGTGTAGCTGGCAGAGCAGGCGGGACGACAATAGTAATAATATCCAAAGCTCGCAAAACAATAAGTTTAGTGTCCATATTCATCTTGACAAACTCAACAGTACTAAACGAAAACCCAATTGCAGCAATACCTGCCATGACACCAATATATTTAAACGAGTCTTGGTAAAATTTAAAGCCACTAGGCTTGGGAAACAACATCGATCTGACTAGAGCACCCTTAGTAGTTGTGAAACCGGTACGAGCAACCATGGCAACAGCAACATCTAGATTAGAACCACTGCTGTCTTGGGGTCTTCTGACCTGAACAATCTTTGTGCCGCAATACAAAAAGTGACGAGATAATTCCGGGGAAACATTAGAACCCTGACTTGGCTCAGAAACGAGGTTCTGAAGAGCTTCGTTTGTGGCAGGGGACTTGGAAACAGGAACCGACTCACCCGTAAGCATACTTTCGTTAAGAATACAGTCACCAGATAATAGTATAGAGTCACAGGGAATCAACGCGATAGAAGGATCAGAAACCTCGTAAATATCACCTGGAACAAGTTCAGAAGATTTCACAGTTGTCCAGTAGCCGCTTCGCAAAACACGGATATCACATTCAAAGCGGGCCAAATCTCTCATTCTTTTCAACGTTTGCTTGGTCTCAATTAAAGTGTTACCAACAGAAATAACGGAAATAATAAAAATACAAGTAGCGTAATAATAGTACTCGTCAAAGGCCCACAGGATAATCGAAAACACTTGGAAAATATAGAAAGGATGCAGAACCTCATCTACCAGCAACTGAATAGTAGTCTTTTCGTTAATGTCAATGATGTTTGGTCCAAACACAGTCTCCCTATCAGTTTGAGTGTCATTATCAATACCTTCTCTAGCATCTTGCACATCTACCCAAGCAGTGTCTACCCAGTCAAAGTTTGTTAAAAATATATCTTCCAAGGGATGATAAAAAAAGGTAATATAACGGTAGTTGATTGTTCGTAGAGTATGCAAAACGGGATCAGGATTTACGTATTCGATATCCTCATCAATATTTTCGTTGTCAATGACTGAAGTCTCGGTGTTGTCAATGTTGCTATTTCCAGAAACTTCTTTCTTTTCTTCAAGTCTAAAAATGGTAGACAAAGATCTATTGTATTTTGAAGAATTGACAGCGATGATGCTTAACTCACCCCACTGATTTTCGACAACGACCCAATCACACTGTCCTAGTGGTGCAGGCTTTCCAATGCACGATATTCTCCAGCGAGGAAACCATCTCAGAATTAAATAACCAAGACCCAAGGTAAAAAAACAAAGAAGGTAGTAAAGTTGCTTGCGGTATGTGTGAGTCTTATAACCTGCAATGACAATAACCAGATCCTCTTCAGAAATGTAAAATCTCTGCTGTAAGCGTTCGGATGTATACTCTTGATGATGTGAGTAAAACTCCTGTGATGTTCTCGAGTTGATTTGGCTGAGCAGTGGTTCATCAGACTCTGCAGTATTCCATCTCTGCAGGTGTTGATCAAAAGACTTTTGGCGCCTGCGAGTAGCGATGGAAGTAGTTTCTCTGACTGAAACATTATCATTATCATCAAAACCCTCGCCAGAAGGTCTGAAGCTCTGTTCATAAGAGTATCGATAAGGATGTTGATGCGGCGTCGGAGGTAAGTACTCTTCGTCTTCTGCATATTCTTCATTGTCGCGCCGGCTAACTTCGTATTCAACTGGATCAATTTCGTGTGGTGCAGTACTAGCACCTTCGGCTTGTTCAATTTCATTTTGAGAAAAAAATTTAAAGCTCGACAAAGAGTCTGATCTTTCTCTACCAAAAAGTCCAGGCTCTCTATTAGAAATATCGGAGTCAAAAGAAGCTCTAGACTCGCTTCTCTCGCGGGTATACGATAGTCTTGCACTTGACTCGCGACGTCTTCTCATCGACCGCGTCGGAGATCTAGACACAGATAATTCTCTTCTATCAACTGACTCGTCGCGCCCAGATCGCGAAGAATATCTTCTTCTATGGTGAAAAATTGCATAAGACGAAGGCACTGACTCAGAAACGGGTCCAGAAAAAATTTCCTCACTTGCAGGCTCTGCAAGATAATATTCTTCATCCTCTTGGACGAAACCTTGCCGCTGATTAGCGGTTTGGCTGGTGTCTTGATAAGGTCCAGGAGACATTAATTCGGCAAGTGAGAAATCTGGATTATTATATCAATCACCGTTATAACAACAGGAAGATCCAAAATATAGGCCGAAAAAAAAACAACAACTAGTTTTTCAAGAAAATAGCGTTAGAACAAAAAAAAATATAAAAAAAAAAGTTGATAAAAAAAAGTGCGGCCAATTTTGTATGGACTTTTTTTTTTGGGATGTCAAACTAAACTTACTTTTGTCTTGGGATTGTATTTGGGAGAGCAAAGCAAAAGCAACAGGGGCGGCTAAGCAAATAAAATAAAAAAAAATAAAAAAAAATAGCAATGTTTTACATATATTTTATATACATAAACACTGAGGTCACATTATTGGAACTTGAATGTTTTCAAAATGCGAAATAAAACCGGCGCTGACACTACAAGCTTTTTGCACGACTAGCTTCTAAGTTATGAGTACATACAGTCAAGACTACATCAGGACAATTCAAAATTATATACGTATATTTAAACAGCTTTATTTGTTTCTCGGCCTTGAAATAAGGCGGCATTTGCTCTTCTAATTATCTACAACATGAGGGTTACATGTAAATCTAGATTTTTAAATCCGAAAGAAATTTAAACATGGATATTTAATAATAATAGCTTCAGATGTTCAAAACATTATCGAATGATAGATTCACTTAAATGTGTTGACAAAGCTACCTTGAAAGTTTCTGGGAGACAAGTCATTTTGAATTCAATGACCTTTGTATAGCTTTGTTATTATTTTGTTGTGTAACTGTTTTGTTTAAAAACAATTAACAGATTTTCTATTTATCTATTGAAAACATCAAGGCCACCAGGATTGACAGTACTACAAAACCTCTGATAATTAACATTGTACAACAAGACACGGTCCAGTTTTAATACCCGACTAGGACTCGAAGTCAAAGTTACAAAAAATAGTACATAAAAGATACATTAATAGGTTTAAACTTTTTATTATTTCTCAAGTCACAAAGCTTTTACTTTTGTTTTTTTAGGTAATTGATCATGTGACTACACTTTTTCTTTTGTCACGTCTATTGATGAGTTCTTTGACCTCTGCAATATTCTTTCTCTTTTGCCGGCCTTGATGTTTTTTCGCTCAATCCGAAAATTTCCTCTACTCATCTTACTTTGACAATTAACCCTCAAGTTCTTATTATTTGCTCATTTATTTATTTGCCTTAAATGAAGATTTATGTTCGCCACCGCCCTCGTTCAATTGCTCTTGCAGACAAAGACTATGCTTTGGTGATTCGGTATGCTGAAAATGCTTCTACGGTATCTAATTCCAAAGAACCACCCACGCCCAAATGTATTATTGAATTTGCCCGACGGGCTGATATAAAGCTTGAAGAACAGTACGGTTTGCTTTCTGATATTGAACACGATGGCTGTCTTGGCCTCATAGAAATCAACTCAGACATCTTTGTGTGTCTGATATCTAGCTCGGAACAGGTCGCCTTTCCTAGACAAGGCGAAGTTGTCAATCTTATCCATGCTGTTGAGTTCTACTGTGTCAACAGAAGTGTATGGGATTATATCATTCTTGACGAAAATGGTATGATTAGGGAACAAAACCTAGGTTTAGCTGGTACTGCCATAGACTATGTTCCCAGAACACACATTGGTACTGAACATCCTTGCTCTAGCATCAGAAAGCTTTTAATGAGTAAAAGCTTTTATTACTCTTCCGACTTTGACCTGGCAACTGTTCTTCAATATCGGTAAGTATTTATTATTATCTTTTTTTTTTGAATCTTTTTTTTTAGTTCTACAATTATGAAATTGCTAACTTTGACAGCGGCGACTCCAAAACTCTGATGTTGGATATGGCTGACAAGTCTTTTATGTGGAATTCGTTTATGACTGAAGGCCTAATTAATTTCAGAAAGAGATTGAGAGATAGTGAGAGAAAAGCATTGGACAAGTGCCATTTTTTAACAACCGTCATTCGGGGGTTTGCTCTCACTAGAGAAGTTCGAGTCGGAAACCAACGAGATGTCAAACTTACCATTATTTCCAGACAGTCCTGGAAGCGAGCAGGTACAAGATACAATGCTAGAGGCGTTGATGATGAAGGAAATGTAGCCAACTTTGTGGAGACGGAAACAATTCTAGATATGGGCAATCTTTTATTCGGCTACACTCAGATAAGAGGCTCTGTACCCGTTTTTTGGGAACAAGATCTCAATTTACTTTCTGCCAAAATGAACATCACTAGATCAGCTGAAGCAACTCAGCCTTCTTTTGCTAGACATTTTGAATCGTTAACTCAAAAGTTTGGCGCTGTCCATGTTGTTAATCTACTCGCCAACAAACCTGGAGAAGCCGAACTTGCCCATCGCTACCACCAACACATTTATTATACTCAAAGACATTTAGGCAACGAGTTAGATCTAACTGACTTTGATTTTCACGCTGAAGTTGCCAATGGTGGTTATGCATCTGCCGCCAGAATCTTACCCAAACTGAGAAATGCATCCGCCGAGATCGGATATTACTCTCACGATACCACAAACCCTCGTCACAGAACAGAACAAACAGGAATTTTCAGAACAAACTGCTTAGATTGTCTTGATCGTACTAACATGATTCAACAACTTATTTCTCGCGAAGCGCTCTGGAGATTTTTTGAGGAGCATAAAATAGAGGTTGACCCAGAAATTTGGAGCCGTCACAACATCATTTGGGCCGACAATGGCGATCAGTTGTCTCAGATATATGCGGGTACAAATGCATTAAAGACTTCTTACACTAGAACTGGCAAAATGAATTTGGCAGGTGCATTATCAGATGTGACGAAATCTTTGGGCCGAATGTACATGAACAATTTTACTGACGGAAAAAAACAAACTACTATTGAACTTCTTCTTGGCCGCGCCGATGGTCAACAGCAAGTTAAACTTCACGATCCTATTAATGATTACGTCACTGTAGAACTCAACAAGAGAAAAGGAGATTTTTCATCTAGCCGAGAAATTAAGATCTTTGCAGGAACATTTAATTTGAATGGTAAGCTCTCTACTAATGATTTGTCTAACTGGCTATTTCCTCCATCTGGTGGCGACATTTATCCAGACGTTGTACTGGTCGGCTTTCAAGAAATTGTCGAGCTCACCCCCAGTCAAATTCTAAATGCTGAATCTGGAAAACGCGAGTTTTGGGAGAAGCAAGTTGTGCAGTGTTTGAACAAACGTGACAACTACGTTCTTGTTCGCTCAGACCAGCTTGTTGGAACAGCACTCATGATGTTTGTGAAAAACTCAGAAATAGACAACGTTAAGGGAGTTGAAGGCTCAACGAAGAAAACAGGTCTTGGAGGTATGGCAGGAAATAAGGGTGGAATTGCGGTGAGTTTCACTTTTGCAAACACTTCGTTTTGTTTCATCACAGCACATCTTGCTGCTGGTACCAATAATATTGATGAGCGTCATCATGATTTCAAGACTATTTCCAGTGGTTTGATATTTTCTCGTGGTAGGAGAGTCAAAAGCCATGACTCTGTTATATGGCTTGGTGACTTTAACTACCGTGTTGATTTGCCTTATGAAGTTGTTAAAGACCAAATTCAAAAAGGCAACTTGGAAGGACTTTTCGAAAAGGATCAACTCAACTTGCAAATGGTAAAGGGGGAAACCTTTCCTTATTACAACGAAATGCAGATTACGTTCCCTCCTACTTATAAGTTCGACAATGACTCAGACGAATATGATACCTCTGAAAAGATGCGCACTCCATCATGGACTGATCGTATTTTGAGTCGTGGCCCCAATCTTCGTCAAACAAGTTATGGCGCTGACACTAGCTTGAAATTTTCTGACCATAGACCGGTATATGCTACTTTTCAGGCTTCTATTCTTATTATTGATGAAGACGCCAAATCTAAGCTTTCTAAAAAGCTTTATGATCAGCGTAAGGCAGAAGTCGGCGATGCTAATGATCTAGTAACTCTTGTTGATATTAACGAAACAACTTTAACAAATGGGCTGGCACCTCCAAGTAGTGATACTCATAAGTACTGGATTGATGGTGGACAGTCTACTAAAGTTGTCATCAAGCCACCAGGACCAAATATGTATCTCAATCCCGCTAGAAAAAGTAATCCGTTTGTAGCTGATACCGACTTTGTTCCTGGTCCCCCTTTACCTCCTCGACCTGCTACATTTAATGCCTTAACACCACTGAAGCCGGAAACCAAATCAAAGCCAAGCAACATGAATGTCAAAACCCCTAGTACTGCCAGTAAGAATACAACGGGCGTAGATATTAATTCAACGCTATCAGTTTCTCTAGCTCCTAAAACAGGAAAAACACCACCTCCCGTTCCCAAAAAACCCGAGAATTTATCGGTGCAACGAAAACCGGTTTCCAAGACGCTAGTTGAGTCAAATTCTGAGACTGAGGCGGAATTTAAGCCTCAATTGCCTAAACGCCCAGCTACTATTGCTTCAACTGATAATTTAGGTACAGCTTTACCTCCTCTGCTTCCAATGAGAAAGAACCCTGCACCGATGCAGAAGATAACGTCACCAACCTTGCCTAGTCAATCGTCAAATACTTCTTTAACAAATTTAGGGTCAAGTAACAACTTGACACCACCGCCACCACCACCCAGCCGTGGCACGAGAAGTTTGATGGACGAGGACGATGGAAATTCCAGCGATCACACGCGTAATTGGACACCGCCCCCCATCCCTCCATCTCGGAACAGCATTTCAAGCATTCAAAGTAAAGGTTCTTCCAAGAGTTTACTTGATGAGGAGGGTGCGCCTAAGACAAAAGCACCTATTGGATTCACAGGCTTGAGTGTGTTACAGCCTTCAAAAAACTAAAGACCTTTTTTATTTCTTGAATAATATTTAGAGTGTATATACGTATCTATATTTTTCCGCTAAGGGGGGAGGATTTAGTTAAAAAGTAAAACAAGTTTTGTTGATTATAAATACTAAAAAAAAAAAAAAACTATTTGGGGACACTAATCAAACAATATCAAGTATATCATGTATTAATTGTAGGAGATAACAAGTATCGGAACTCCAATTATAAAATAGGTTATCAGTGATTGATGAAGAAGAACCCAAAAGCTTTTTTTTTTCAGTTATAAACCAATATAATGTGACTTCCCATATCTTTGAGAAGAGATAAAATGATGATTTTAAGGCCTGTTATCGCACGCTATAAAAAAAATGATTTAAATTTTGAAATTCACCACTGTTAGTAACTGGCAATGATTCTCAATGAATGAACCAACGTTCTGATTATTATTATTATTATTATTATTATTATTATTATTATAATAAAAGAGCATATATGTTTTTACTGAAAATCAAGTTTTATTATTATTTTTTATTCTCATTCTTGTTATGAAATCAAAAGTTTCAGGTTCAATATGCATTAAAAACCAAGGACTGTCGTAATGTGAGAGATCACTGTTCGACTATGCGTGAAACGTACCAGATTCAAGCTTGAAAAATTAACAAGCATAAGAAACGTAACATAACCATTGTGATGATGACTTATAATGTATCAGAAAGTCTTTCACTTCAGACCTTCAATAGAAATAGATGATTTGAACCAAGCAAATTCATCAATTAAATCAACAAAAATTTTAATCATCATCTACCTATTTTTTATTTATTATATTTGAATCATACATGATCCTGTTTTTTTTTATGTGATGATATCCAGTTCAAATCTAGAAACAAAAGAAAAAAAAGGGGTAGTTTTGGTAGTACTTTTTGTTAGGTATGCCTCATACTAAAATATTAAAAAGCTGATAAACGTTTCCACTCCTAAACGCAAACACTGACTGTGGTTTTACTAATAATACGTCTTTAAATTAATTGTACAGTATTATTTAATCTACCATAGAATTTTGAATAACTTATCTTTTTATTTCATTTATCTTTTTTTTTTTTTTGAATTTTGTACGTTGCAATGATTTTTATTAGATCAATGACCTATAATAATAGATCTGACCACGACTGCACTTTCAATAACTTAGCTGTCGCAGTAATTAAATCTCGGCACACTGCTGGTGATTTTTATGGATATCAAGACCAAATAATTCAGCACATTTAGAAACTATAGTTGGTCACACAGCCAAACTCAGAAATGATCGCAGCACAGCCTGAAATCTGTTGGAATCTAAGACTACTGCTAATAGATTTTGTTATTGACCACCATCTGACTCTGCGCCTTTCTGACTAAAATCTCTATTTGGCTGTCAACATAATTGATCAATACCACTCTAAAAGAGTTGTGTTTAAACACCATTATTAACTTGTTGGATCTAAAGCTCTCTGGATTGCGTCAAAGTATTACGATAGAAAAAAAAAACAGCATTCAATAATTGAGAAATTAAGCGACGTGTATAAAAATACGTGCACAGTAAAGATGTTTAAACAAATGGAATTGCATCTACTGAATAGTCTGGGATGGGATCTGAGTCATCCAACTTTCGCTTTATTTATTGACATATACTTAGAACAGAACACTTACAAACGGCTAAACTTACCTGTACTCAAAAGATTAGCACTGTTTTCATGCGAGGTTACAATGTACCACCAAGAGTATCTTGATATTGTACCATCAACACATAGCAAAGTGGGCGGTCACTCTCGCTAATTACATCATCTACGGCGGTAGCAATTCGATAAACCAAAACATATACGAAAAAACATTTAAAAAGTCTTTATTAAATCATGCCCTTAAACCAACTGAGTGCTTAAAACAAGAGTATATTTGAGATGAATTTTACAACTCATACGGCTATATTTAATTATATCAACAACGAAAAAAAGACAGACTCCAGGCACAAGAATTAAAACGAAAAAGAATTAGTCAACCAGTGTTTAAACTTTGCTCACCGCCACCAACGGACGATGAGGAACAAATTAATATGTATGATGTCGTGAGTGTTGCAATCAACGGATAAAAGAAGGATTTAAGACCACTGCCACTAACAATAAAAGCAAATGGCCCGTTATGGGAAGTTGCAGATCGTATCAATAGTTCGATGACACCGGATTTTAACGAAAATGAAAACTTGGCATTTTGATACACCGACAAATGATGATCCGCATGGCAACTATTAATAGAAAATTCCTTAAAACACTTGCGTAATCAATTGAATTAACAAGGTCAAAATTGAATTCTGACAAGAATCTACACAAAAAAAAAAGAAGACTAAGGTAACATATGAAATTAATATTCTTCTTAAATCATGAATGTTACATACAAATTTCATTGATAATTGTAACACTGGAAAGATACAACTTCGATTGTACTAGAAAAAAATTATCAGATAAATAACGTAAACGTGTTTTTTTTCATTTTATTTTATTTTTATTTTCTTTTTTGAAATACGTTGCTACCTTTTATTGACCCTGGAGAGGCTCATAATAAAGAGATCTTACGTGGTTACTGTGGACGTATGAAAAAAAAAAGCGGGCATCGCCTCCTCCCAAAAAAAAAAAAAACCGTTGAGCCGTCTTTTGCTCCTAAATAGGCAATAGCCTTTTTCAACACTATATTACTATAGTTTAATCTGATTTTGTATATTACGTGATTTATTTCCTCTTATGACTTTTTTTTTTTTTTCATCCCGCATGAAAAAAAAAAAGAGCGCGGATTGTTTTTTTCTTTTTTTTTTTATAGGTACGGACTTACTTCGGCTTTTTGTATACAAAAACTTTGAAGAATTAACTGAATTATTTTTTTTAATTAAAACAAAAAAAACTCATTGTACTGTCCAGACAATAAAGAAAAAAAATTCTAAGATATGAAGATATACAGACTTGGTCGTACAAACAAAATAATAGAAATTTAAATTGAAAAAGTGTATACAGGCCTTTTTTTTTTCAATTACCTGAACCCCAGCTTTCTATTTAATTCAAACTTATGTCAGTTTTCGCGCAGTTGTCTGGGCAAAAGAAACAACCTGTATGTTGACAAGTTGTTTATTCAAGTCTGTTATTATTAATATTGTTGAATGTTTTGTTTTGTTTTTGTTAAATATGATAACATTATGGTATTGCGTCTTAAAATTAAAGTAGGCTAATATATGTTTGGTTTCGAGTTCTTCAGTTTTATCTGTTTTTCAATTAAAGTAGTCATAAGTCGGTTCAATGCGCGTGCCACAGATTTTCATCCAGTAATAAGACCAACAAGTTACTTTTAGCCCAACCCATTCATGTGAATGTAATATACTCTTGTTTGCTTGTTATTGCCGTTATAGATATCAACGCTTTCATATTATTTAATAGATTTACTTACCAATTAAATTTCAGTCTCAACAAGTAGTTTACTTAGTCTTTATGTGCCTCGATGATCCGTGACAAACATGTGCACAAAAATATATTTTGATGCTTAGGATTGATTTTATGAAAATTTTTACTTCGGATTGATTGAAATTTAATGTAGCTTTAATTTTTTCTTTCTTTTTTTTTGTTTTTCTTTTAACGAATGATTCTTTGTTCTCTTTATTTTATTTTATTTTTTTTTGTTATCCCGCTCCGTTCTAAATTGGGTATTTTTGAAACTGCAAGCTAATTTTTTTTTTTTTTTTTTCGTAATGATAATGGTATTCCCTCTTACCAACTAAAAATTTTAATATCATTTTATTGTTTTATTCTAGTCTTTTAATTTCAATTCATTCATTTTTTCTTTTTAAATTATGGCGGTACTGTTGCTGTTTCATCTGTTTGACTCGGCTTTGGATCCGACGGGGCCAGGGTCATCGGGTTTGTCGCAATGTTGATGTTTGAGGCTTTTAATATTGTTTTATATAATAAGCCAAATTCCGTTTTATTGAAGAAAAATCCCGTTTTTTTATTTATTTATTTATTCATTTTTTTATTTATTTATTTATTTATTTATTTATTTTTTTTTAATTATGAGAGTCGTTTTTTTAACAAGGTTTGAGTACAATATTATGGTGTAGCTTTCCCATGATAAATATTGAATTTGACATTTACAGAGTTAATATTTGGCTTTAATCATTGCTGGCCAGATAATTAACTTTTTTTTTTTTTTTTTAAAATTAAGATATCTCTGACCTGTCTAGCATTCACTTTTTAGTGTGCATAGCAGTTTATGTAAACAAATAGTCATATTCATCTAGATTTAATATGATGTAGATATTAATATTTACTCATAATAGAGATAACTATTTAATGATTTAATAAATTCATAGTCATACTTTTTCAGCTACATAGAAAATTCTTTCTACTGAATTTTTTTAAGCGAGCCAACAAGTGATAATAAAATAGCCTGAGGAATTATACCTTCAGGTTACGTAGTTTAGCTACCTGTCAATATTCAAACAATTAGGTTAACATAAATACCTGGAAAAAAGAATTAAAAAAAATAACTTTGAATACAATAGCCAGAAAAACAAATGTAGTAATATCGGCGGATATGTTAGTCCATGAAAGACCTATTTGAGCGAGATGATTTAGATATCCATAAAATCCTGCGGTCTTTTCCCTAATACAGTCATACAAACGGGGAGAAAAAAAAAAACTGATTTTTGGATTTGTAAACACTCTCAGGCTTGGCTCTGAACTCAAAATTAAAAATGTAAGTATCATTATTTCTTTTTATAATTATTTTTTTTTATATAAAATATATAAAATATAAATATTGTCAAAAAAAATTTTTTTTTTTTATATATATAAATTTATATTATTTGGTTTTTTTTTTGATATTTCTCTAATTTGCTTATATCTTTAACGTATACTTATTAAAACATTCTCACTATTCGACAAACAATCACATTCAACTATCAATTATGAGTAGTGGTTCTGAAAGTGACAGCAACCTTTATGGTTTGATTCCTAATCGTCCCGCCAACCTGGCGGCACTTGTACTGTTTGCCATTTTATGGTTTTTTCAAATACTGCTGGGTCTCTGGTACCAGCAATGGTGGTTTGGTACAGCCTTCTTTATTGCCTGTGGTCTTGAAACTGCAGGTTACATTGGTCGATTTCTTTCTCATGGCGATCCCTTCAACATTAACTATTTCCTTGTTCAAATTATTTGTCTGACACTTGCACCAGCTTTTTTCATGGGCGGCGTATACTTTTTATTAGCTAAATTTGCCATGATTTATGGTAATAATATTAGTAGACTAAAACCCATGTGGTACAGTTATATTTTTATTTCGTGCGATTTATGTTCTATTATTTTACAGGCAATTGGTGGTGGTATGGCCGCTACCGCTGTGCAAGACGGAGACTCCACAACCTCCGGAACCCATGTTATGGTAGCCGGTCTTGCTGTTCAAGTTGCATCAATGTCTCTTTTCATTGTTTTGTGTGTTGATTTCTTTTGGCGCGTCCGACAGGCTTTGAAACAAGCCGATCCTTTAAACCCAGACGCAATTTTTGAAGAAAAGTACGCTCATCTCCGCGCCAAACGTCTTTTTAAGCCTTTTCTTTGGGCTATTGCAATTTGCACCATTTTAATTTATGTTAGATGTATTTATCGTCTCATTGAGCTAGCCGAAGGCTGGGATGGCTACTTAATTTTGCACGAACCCTACTTTCTCGTTCTTGAAGCTCTAATGGTTTTCCTTGCCGCATTTGTAATGACCGTCGTTCATCCAGGTTTTGTTTTTGGTAGAACCCATATTCCTGTTAAGGGTCTTCATAGAAAGAAAAAGGATGTCGGCAACAATGAAGAAGAAACAAAGTTAGGATTCAATAATACCGCTGCTCCCAATCTTGCTTAAAGTAGGAGGTTCCCCAAAAAAAAAAAAAAAAAACTTCAGCCAATAATCTCGGTTTTGCTCGGAGTTGACTGGGTAGATTTCTGTTTTTCTTTCTTTTCTCTTTTACGACAAGTATTATTATTATCATTATTTTTTTTTTCTCTTGCCATCATGCATTTTTCTATACCATCTTCTAATCAGCATATAATATTTGTGAACATAATGTCATAACAAAATCTTTTGTATTATGATTCTAATTATCATCTTATAACTGTAACTTCTTTACTTAGTAAATGTGATAGTATATGATACCTTGATTTAGTAATTAAAAAAATACAATGCATATCACCATAGATAGAAATAACAAGCGCATATGGAAAAAACTATTTTTTTTTTCCAACTGATTGTGCTTGGTACTACCTTTCCAGTCTTTTTCCGACGATAGTTTGATAGCCTATAGAATACACGAATCGGAATCTAATCATATGTAACAATATATATGCATAATTTAGGGCTATTATTTAAAAAAAAAAAAGAGTCTAAAACGGATTTTTTACGTGGCTGTTAAACACTGCAGAAACCATGTCTACTACATCAGCGTTAGTGAACTTTTATTGAAGTTGATGGCACTTTTGAATGACAAAAAGATTCTGTCTTGGTAATACAGTTTTTTTTTTTCAATTTTAACAGATAAGTGAAAGACCGCTGTTTGTTTTTCATTTTTTTTTTTTTTTTCATGAATTTTCGATGGCCGATTTGTATGTACTTAACTCAGTCAGTTTGATAGACTGGTTAGTAAATTCCAACTAAAGCTTAGTCGCCGCATTAAGTCTCAAAATAGTTTTCTTTTAATTAATCTCAAAAATAATGTCAAAAATAATCTAAGCATGAAAATAGTCATAAACCCAAAATTAATCATGAAATTAAGCAGTTTTGTTTTTTTTTAGGCCAAAAACTTGATCAAGTAATTGAGCTTGGAATTAATGATAATCGTAAATAAACAATAACAAGGGCAAGGGTACGTTTCATCCCACACAAAAAGAAAAAAAACCCACCCTTTTTTTAAAACGTTATGAGAATTTCATCGTCGCGGGTTTGATTCTCTTATTTATTTGCCTTTCTCTTCGTTCTTCTTTTAATCCTGTCCGTTTTGACACAGTCATCACTTCTGTTATACGCGTCATTTCATTTTAACTTTTGAATCTAGAATCATATAAACAATGCCCCAGTTAAACGTGAGTATTTTGGACCCATACCAGCCGTTTCTTCGTATAACACTAACTGGTTTCAGCCCCCTCCCGTGTCCAGCGCGAAGGTCGTGACCACCAACGGGCTCCGTATTCTTTGCATCTCTGAACTGCGCGGCAAGCTTTCGCAGCTTAACATACTTGCATCTAAGTACAAGGCAGATTGCATTATTCATTCTGGCAATTTTGGTTTCTTTGATGCTGGCTCGGTCGCTAGAATCTCCGTAAAAATTCTGAGACAAATCGCAGTCTTCTCACCGCTGCTTGACCCCAAAACTCTATCTAACGATCCGGAAGAGATCAAGCGTACTCTGCATTTTAGTTTGTTGTCTGAACTTGATCTGTTTCTTTCTGGTTCTTACAGACTAAATGTGCCTGTATACACTATCTACGGTGCCGCAGAGGATCTGACTGTTATTGAAAAATTTCGAGCTGGTGGATACAAAATACCTAATCTACATATTATTGATGAGACAACTACTCATTTGATTTCGACACCATCAGGACAGAACATTAGACTGTTTGGACTGGGCGGTTCACTTGTTTTGCACCGTTTATTTGACAATGGTGATGGTGTCTCTACCATTGCGGGCTCGCCTGGTGTCATGTGGACCACAGTACTGCAAATGGGCCAATTGCTCAGGACTGCACGTAAAAATTTCGATCCAACTGAAATTCGAGTTTTTGTATCTCATCCGCCACCCGCGCGCGAGGGCTTGCTGGCCCAGCTTGCCCTCTCACTCAAGGCCGACTTTACGATTTCTTCTGGTCTGCATTTTATCTACGGATCTTCTTTCAATGAGTTTTCAGCCTTGCCTTCCTTCGACCATTTTAAGGGCATTCTTGCCGCTTCACGTGCGCAATTCATGGAAGTTTGGAATGCAGTCAAGGTACAACTTTTGGAGCTGGTTCAAACTGAGCCTAAGCAACAGCAACTTTTGATGACCGCTATCGATGTCTTCGAAACCATGCCTAATACTGCAACAAAACCTGATGGTGAAGCTCTGTCTGAAAGCTATCTCGAGAATGCGCATAAGAGTATGTGGCATTTCAACTTGTGTGACTCGACTTATGGTGCACTTGTTTTAAATATTGTTAATGGCAAGGTAGCCACGGAGTCTTATTCTGATGGTTTTGATTTTCAACACCGTTTACATGCACCGGCTCCCAAATCAGTCACTTCACTTACGGCAACAACTCAACCCATTGCCAAAGCTAAGTCTATTCCTACGTCAGCTCCTGCTGGAGCCTTGTATGCTTCAGTAGTTGTATCCGGTATACCTGCAGGACACTCCGCCAAGCCCGTGCCGTCTTCGGCCCCTGCTCAACCTGTCGTCTCTTCTGCCAATACCACTTCTTCGGCAACTTCAGAAGCTGTCCCGAAGGAAGAGAAGCTTCCCGGTATCTGGATTGCCAACGGTCAGGATGGGGAGTCGTCTGTTAAGGCTATGTTTGCTGAACAGGACCGTCCATTAATTAAATCTGTTGTGATTAAGGAAAACTTTAGCCAGCCTGATAGAATGTTCGCGCTGGTGTATTTCCAGACGACTGAGCAGGTAAATGAGGCGATTGAGCGCGTGGATCGCAATCTTGCAGGTAAAGTTTCAGTTATTCGTACATATGAGCCTGGCGCTGCTAGCAGCTGGAGCAGCAAAAGCAATGGCACTCGTGGCAGCTCCAGTACTTGGGAAAAGGGATCAATTAGAGGCGGTCGTGGAGGACACAAAGGTAGGGGTGGATTCAAGAGTCGCGGCGGCAGCAGCGCGGGCAGCAGAGCCACTCCTTCATCATCATAATATATATGAGTTTTTTTTTTTTTTTTTAGTTCTTTAAGGTGGGATTTTGGATATAATATATATAACCCTTTTTTCATGATAACTACAAACAATTCGGTCAAAAAAAAAAAAAAAAACTGTAAAGTTTTGTTTGGTACCTTTTTTTTTTTCCAACTTGATACTTAAGACATTATTTCTAAGCTTTCCTCCTCCCTCTTCAAACACATTTACTACAATAACGACGCAGCGAAAAAAAAAAAGGCATGATCTGTATCGAATGCGGGAACCCTGTGCAGACACTATACACGTCTTATTCACCGTCTAATATTCGGCTGACAGCATGTCCGCAATGCAACAAGTTTGCAGACAAGTATATTGAGTATGACAATGTCCTTATCTTCATTGACCTGCTACTTCTAAGGCCTCAGGCCTACCGACACATGGTATATAATACATTATCTTACGACGGTGTTAGAGAAGAAAAAGAAGAAGTCAATAGCAGTAGTGTCAAAAGCAGTAGCAATGGTGGTAAAGATCAAAAAATTTCCAAGTCGAAACGCCCAGTTTTTGCTCTGCATCCCAAGACAGTCCGGTTCTTTATTCTCATTACGCTCTTCGACGTGTACTTGACTTGGGCAAAGGCTGAACGTGAAACACTGAACGCAGCGCCCGCAACCGCCGCTCCAGCAGCATTTTTTTTTAAGCGACTCCCTGTATTAGGCCAATATCTTAATTTTTTATTTTTTTGTTTGACGGACACGCTGCTGTTTTATTTTTTAATTTACTGCTTGGCAGTCCTTGTTAGTCGGTTCCTATCTAATGCGAGGACTGCAAAGGACTCAGCAAAGAAACCATGGACACCTAAATCAGAATCTTCGGATTCATCATTATCAGAGCCAAGTACAGCATCAGAGTTAAAGTCAATACTAACTCAACAGCTACCGCCAAAGCCTACCACTGTGGCAGCCGCACCGCTGATAACTGCGCTTATCATCTCTTCTTCCTCAAAATTGTTTCCAATTTTAATGGTAATCTGGTCCTATGATGTGCCCGTGGCAGCCAACATTCTTGCGTGGGCAGTATCGTTTAACACTGTCGAAGCGCTACGTATTGTGCTTGACTGCGGTTACGCTGAGGCCCTTGTCATCACTGCTGCCGCCGAGGCAGCCCGTATCAGTGCTATTAGGCCTGCGCTTATGACAGGCCTGCAAGAATTTTGGCAGTTTATTGGGTTTTGAGATTATCTTATTTTTTTCTATTCGATAACATTTACTATATATGGTTTATTTTACTTTTTTTTTTTTTCTCTCTCTCTCTTATCCCTTTTACTGGCATCCCTATTTACAACTTTTTTATTTTTATCTTCATAGATCATGTATTAATATGTAATTATACTGTATGTATAAATTGTTTTAATTACAAAAGAAAGGATTAACAAAATAAAATAAAAAATAAAGCATTGATTTATACTTTTCATCACAATCGTCGAATAATGTCCATCTCACTCCCATTCTTCTAGACGCACATATCGGCGGACAGTGCCCTCCGAGTCTGCAAAAATGATTTCATCAGCACCCTCAATTCCTATCCAAGGACCTTCAAGATGCTTCACAAGATTGGGGTTTATGTACTTTTGGTTTTTCTCACGCTCCTCGTCAAGAGTTTTAGTCTGCGAAACCGATCGCTGCCGACGTAAGCGGCGCTGACGCTGTAACTCAGTCTCAATCTCATCCTCTTCCTGCACGGGTTCAAGTCTTGACTCTTCGTCATCAATACCAGATCCATATGTCTCAATGGCCGTAAGAGCTATGAAGTAGCTTAGTGGCACATAGTCTTCTTCGAAATTGTACCAAAAGAAAAAAGTTATCACGGGAAGCGGGCCCAGAAGAGTTGCCAAGAAGTAAGCCTTTTGAAGAACTAATATGCCAGTCATAGTAAGGTGAAACAGAACAATACCTACACAAATGCGTCGCATGATAATAACCCACGATCGGCCCGTCGAGTGCTGCGGGTGCACCATCGAGTACATTAACTGATATTTGTATGTAAAATATCCAATCAAAAAATACAACGCACCAAAAAATAAAATCTTTGATGATATAACACTGTAAAGCATAACAATGATAAAGATTAAAATTGGCTGCGGCAAATGAATACCGTAGTTAAAAACCGGCGGTCGGAAAATATTGCGGTGGTCGCGTGCACTCTGAACTCCAAAAAACGCAAATGGAAGTTGTAAAATACTACCCACTTGAAGCAATCGAAACGGGAACATGCCCACACCCTGAAGGATAATCAAGTCAACGTAAAACAACGAAAACCGTGTCAGCGAAGAAGCCAAGTTAACTGCAATCTTTGTCGTGTCCTTTAACAGTGCCCAATAATCTGACACTGTTGCAGCGACTGTAAACACCAAAAACATATTGAAGAAAACGTAGAAAAAGTTCTTGCTAATAAGTGACAATTCAACGTCGCCATAAGAAATAAATCCTTGGAACCCAGCCAGAAACCAATACAAATAAGGAAAGATGAAATTAAATAAAGTAAAGATCAGGGGCGGCAGAATACCTGTCACAAACGTACCAAACCAGCCATCCCAAGCAATAATATTGTACAGCGCGGGCCACAGTTTTTCAATGGTCTTGGGGTTTAAGAACGAGGCTAAATAAGAAACAGGTAGAACAAATACTGCTGTGAGAACAGCAATAACAACAGTTATAGAGTAGGTTCTCAACATTCTCTTTCCATTGCTCATGTAAAGGTTTCTCCAAATGATATCGTGGGGAGCAGGCGCCGGACGCGCTAGCAGACGGTGAGGTCTAGGATCAAGCACGGTCTGTGCAGCCATTTGAGCGCTAGCCACACTGTCCATAGTTACAAAAGCAGTATCTGTTGCAATATAATCACGAGTCCTAGCTAGTTTGATCTTGCTATCAAGAAATTCCAACTCATTAGTGTAGTACTCAATGACATCAACTTTAGGACCAAAAAGGCCCAAAAATCCAATTCGCTCAAATGGCCTGTTGAATTCACTGTCGCCGTTCAGTTGAAGTGTAGCAGCGGTAGAGACAAGATTTTCATCAGAGTGGCTGTTTGAAGAGAGACCAGATCCAAACCGCTGGCCGTGAAGCGCAACCGTTTGAGATACAAATTGTTCATGATATGGAAGTTTGCTCTTGTTGTTTTTAATCCACGTTGGGCCCAAGTACTTTGCCCATGCATGTTCCAACTTGTATATGAGATTTTTCCGTTGCACAAAAAGTTGATCCAATGAATCCCAATTCCGGCATAAATTCAGCATCCGAACCGAGCCAATACCAAGAGACTCAATATGATCCTTAAGAGCCGTCTCTGACCTTAGTTCAGGCGGAATTCCTGATAGCTTAATGGTGCGATCTGTAATCGAGTTTTGCTGCCCAAGATATCGCTGCCGAACATGAAGAACTTTAATCGTCTGTTTCAGCATAACATAGGCCGTGAGAAACGTGAAAACATATGTAAACACGACGTATACCCACAAGTAAGTCTGGTATTCAACATCTTCAGGACCGTCATTGTCGGCAAGACGAATGCCAAAAAGATAATCTTCGTCCTCTCCTTGATCGTATCGTCCTGTGTAGTACCACCGAATAGGACTGATAATGGTCGCGGCGCAAATTGTCAAAATAACAAGTAGTTGCATTGACGTCCTGAAAAATTGAAGAAACTGTTGATTCCCTTAGTTAACGCTTAAGCCCATTTCATATATAAATGTAAACATATACATACCACGAAAGCGTCTAAGCCAGCATGCTCCAACACCTGCTCGTCTGTAATTTTGTAAATCGACCATATCCATCCAAACATGCTTTTTGACAACTCAGGCAAGTCTCCTACAACAAAAAAATAACATCAACAAAAAATATAAGGTGTTAAAAACGTTTACTAACTTAACCACTAAAAGGGTATACAAACTCACGCCTTCTTGCCCTCCGGGCTTCATATAGCTGTGGGTACTTTTTCCGTAAAAAAGAAAACGTGACGATGGCGCCAATACCAAGAGTGGCTGCAACTGCTAATTGTGTACCTATGAGTCGTATTGGATACTGTAAAGGATCAAACGGTTTCTCTGGTGCATCTTCATAGTCAGACATGATTTATGGAATTGTTGAGATTTGTTTGTAGATTTAAAAATTTACTTGATAACAAAAAAAAACAAAAAAAACAGAATTTGATCATGACAAATTTAGGGGTTGAACGTATCATGTGACTTAGACTTATTTACTATTCATAATATTAATGCAACAGAAAAAAAAAACCTTATTGCAAAAAACCATACATAAGTACCATCATGTTGGCTTATCGTTGGCTAAATGAAGAAAATAACAACCATCACCATTGCTGCAATACTTGGAATAAAACATACAAGGGTACCTCCATTTATCAAGCGTTGTGGTGTCGTTTCTCACTGACTCGCGCACATCTTGTTGTCGCAGTGCAAAAATCTTCGGTGTTAGTGGGCGCTTTTTCTGATATTGCTGAGTTTCGTCATTAAAGGTATGGTTATTGTTGTTGCCATAACTATTACTAGTGTAGTTACTATTATAATTAGCATTATTATTGATGTAGTTATTGGTGCCATTATTGTTGAGACCATTCATACTGAGGTTTAAGACATTTGTCAGATCTTTGAGTTGAGATAATAGTTCAGGTGTAATAGTAGGCTGGCTACTTGGGGCTCCGTTCTGAGGCTGCTGTATAAAGTTGTTATATGTATTATCGGAGTTATTGTAGTTGTTGTTATTAGTAAAATTGTTTCCACTATTGTTGCTGAATGCAGAATTTTGAGAAAGCTCTGAAAGCCAAGCCGTTAGATTTTTCGACAGAACCTGACTGGCTTCTGGGTTAACCTGCTGCTGATATCTGAAAGAATCCTTATCATTGGTCATAAAAAGTTTCATGAAGCTAGGATTGTTTTTCCAGCTATCAGCCAACGGAATTTCTTTAAATTGTACCCCGTCATTAGTTTCTGGTTCATCAGGTTCTGCTGGAGAATCGGGAATTTCTGAAGCATCCATATACATTGTAATAAGTGTGTGTGCTTCTCGGTTTTTTTGAATTTCAGCCTCCTTGCTCTCTGTCTTTTTTGAACCACACCTCTTCGGAGGATATTGCTCTAGCATTTGAGGTGGAATGGAGGAAATTGACAAGTCGATTGATTTAGGTGAGTACCACTCAAGCTCTTCTTCCTGCTCTGGTTCAGTGTCAGTTCGCAAAAAAGCATTAACGGCTTCGTGGTACTCAATACCTTTGGCATTGCTTTGAATCTTGATTTTCTTTCCAGCCCTCTCTTCAGAATCCAAATAGTATTCTCTTGTCTCCGTCAAGTCGTCATCACGCCAACGAACAGTTTTTTTACTTTTCTTGGCAACTGGCTCAACAGGTTTGGCCTTACGCTCAATATCTTTTTTCTTAGCCTCTCTAATAGACTTCAAATGACTAGAAAAAGACAAAACAGGTGCTACAGACTTAGAAGTGACGACAGTATTAGAAGTAGCGACAGGCTTGAAATCTGATACCTGCTTATTTTCTCCTTTAATAGGCACAGAGATATTTGAACTAACGATAGTAGATTTAGGAGCTTGAAGTGATTTAAAAAATGAGTTGCCCGCAGAAGCCGGTTTTTTAACAGTAGATACTGAAGCAGCAGGTTTAACAACTTTAACAGACTTTATACTAGGCGAGCTAGCCTTAACAGGCTTCTCGACATTAGCGACTGGCAAGGCCTTAAGATTCTGCTCATGTTGAGATTTAGAGGAAGCAATCTTGATTGGAATAGCTTTGGTAGAAGAAGAGATCACCTTTGAACGAACCGGGGCTGGCTTAGCTGCTGAATTTAATCTTGTTAATTGATTGGCACGATTGAGAATATAATTGCAAATTTCCTGAGTTTTAACGTCGCCTCTTTTGATTAAAAGTGTCAAAACTTTATTGAGTTTGTACCTTTCAAGGTGTTCCTCAGTTAGCGACATAGAGGAAAGTCCCTGAAGGCAAGGTTGAGTACTATCATATTTTTTATTTTTAATCATTGCAGTAAGCCAATTACGAATCCTTGCAAGAAGAAGAGCTTGCAGTCTCAGACCTATCCAAAAGTATTGTGGAGCTTTGTCATTGGCAATTTCAAAAGCAACTGCAAAAGCTTCTGGAGTGTCAGTTGAACCTGACTTATCAATATCGATACTAAGAACAAGCCCAACAAACTTTTTAATAAGTTCAGAAACAGAACTAGAATAAGCCTGAAAAAATGCAGCTACTCTATATTTAACTTGAATATGCAATGGCTGTTGTTCAAACAGTCTCTGGTTTTTTTCAGACAGGCTTATATCATCAATAGTCTTTCGACGTTTTAGTTCAGGTTGCAACACCTGATTTGACTGGATAACAGGTGGTGATATTTTCGAGGGAGTAAGAGGTGGTGATGACTTTGAATTACTTGGATTCGTTATTATAGTCGGAGTGTGAACTGTTGGTTTTATGACCATTTGATCTGGGGGTTGAACGTAATTAATGAAATGAGTAGGCTGTATATTGGCGTTAGCTTGTGTATTTTGTAACACGCCATTGTCGTTTGTGTAAAAGTTTTCAAAAATAAAATTGTTGTGAGCGTCGTTAAAATTGTCAAACTGATACTGGGAAAGATTTTGAAGGCCTTGTTGCGCGATACTTTGAAGCTGTTGATGCTCAAAAAAATTATTTGATTCTGTATAAAAATTAGTCAAATGTTCCAAGTCTTAAAAAAAAAAAACAAATCGTTCCTCCTTAGATAAATCTATAGGAGCCACATTCATAACCCAAAAGCAGGAATTATTTTTCGGTTGCCATGACAACAGTTACAAAAAAAAATTGATTTGTTTTCAGGAAATTTCTCTTAGTTTTTTAAAAAAATAATGCGGCAAAAGGTATCGCAACACAAACGGTAAAAAACAAAAATATAAAATAAAAAAAAAGCAACAACAGTGTAAATTTGGATGACAACGTTTAAGTTCTTTTATGAAGTTTTTGAACGATTTAAACATTTTTTTTTTGATAAATTAAAAAAAAAAAGATGGCTTTTTTTTTTGAGAGATTCTATTGAAGATAGATGAGAGATATCTTACATACCTGAAATAAAGGTGTCTTGATGAGGGTGTTGGGAAAACGTGGGCTCGGACAGTTGTTGTGGCAGCGTTAAAGAATGCTGTACTGAAGCAACATTACCCGTATTTACACAAAATTGGCCACTGTTATTATTGTTATCTGTCATTAACTCGGTGTTGTCTGAAGCCACCATCGTTTCAGTCGAGTTGATTAAATTATATAAATCAAAAGGAATTGGATTAGACGAACCGTCCATTTTTTTTTCTTTTTTTTTTTTTACGATCTACTGTGGCTTGCGTCGAAGGTTGAAATGTTGTTGATATCGATGTTGTTTAGGAAGGAAAATTGCAAGGAAAATTTTAGGTAGAGAAAAGAGAAAAGATTATTTTGTGTGGTTTTTTTTTTTACAAAAATGTTTATCAGTTTTACATGTTGTTTTGTTGGTACTGAAATATACTGCAATATGTGACTAAATATACGCATATGGTTGTTTTTTTTTGGCTAAAATAATAATAATAATAATATAATAATAATATAATAGTAATAATAATAAATAATATATATAATAATAATAATAATAAT